>CABHPR010144622.1:0-23661 GCA_902168415.1 Peromyscus melanophrys | reverse complement strand
GGGGGGGGGTGTTCCATGCCTGTGCGCACACATGCAGCCCCTCAAATAGCTCACTGCCTCTCCAGCCACATCCAAGCTCAAGTTCTCCCACCAGAAGCCAACCAACTCAAAGTGTTACAAGCTGAACAGACAGGTCGGGGCTGGGGTGCAGGGCTCATCAGTGCCTCGTAGAGAGGAATGTGTGCGCCTTCCTAAAAATTTCTGAGATTTGCTTTCTGGGCCACTATTTCTGAAATCCTATAATGCCACAAAAATAAGAGAACCACCCTGTGACAACCGAGAGAAATGTTTTTCTATAGTGCTCAGTAACCGTCACAGTTACAAACAAAGCCTCCTTACCAAATCCTGTCCCTTGATTTCTGCCCCCATATATTGTAATATTTTCCTTATGTTTTACTTATCTTTATAACTATCGAAATATATACTCATCAAGACTTATCATTACCTATAGAGCAACAAAGTCTGTGATTGATCTAGATCTATGATTGTTCACTCTTGTGGTCAATAATAATAGCAAAAAAAATGAGTGGGAAATTCTATATGCCTTGAAAAACATCCCCATAGACTTCCATAGGTGGAAGGGGACAGGTGACTTCTGTATCATAACTAGAAAGTTCCGTCTAACAGAAAAGATGTCCCCCAGGCTTCAAAGCCCAAACACAATGATCAGGCAACTCAAGAAAGGCTGTCAGATTATCCCAATAAAATAATAATAAATGCAAGGCAGTGGTCAGATTTGAATTTCAGATTTAAAAAACAAATAATATCTTAACAAATTGTCACATGAGGCATAATTTAAAAGTAATTTGTAACTAACTGAAATTGCAATTTGCATTTGATCTGGAAGCCCTAAATATGACCCTTTTAAGGAAGGCGATAAAGACGGGTGGGTCCCACCACAATTACATACTTGAGCTCTCAACAGTAGAAAATGTTAATGATCACAGGCTTACTCATTATTTTTTTCTCAAGAGGCCAACTCCCACTTAAGTGATGAGAGCATACACCTGGGCCAGGAGTTTGTCACATTAAGTGAACATTTACCTGTTTATTGTAACTATCTGGGAGGTAGGGTACTACACCTTATGACCCACCTAGCTTAAGTCACTGTATTAATTACCTTACTGTTGTTGTGGAAGAAAAAAAACCCACCATGATCAAAAGCAATCTATGGAAGAAAGATTTTCGTTTCACCTACGGTTTCAGAGGTTTAAGGGTCCATGGTGACAGGAAGTCATGACAACAAGCAATGGGAATGGCAGTAAGAGTGGGAAACTGAGAGGACTCATCTTCTTCCACAACACAAAGCCCCCAGTGACATACTCCTGCTAGCAAGGCTGAACCACCTCCCCAAAGAGTGCCACCAACTGCACACCAAGTGCTCAAACCCAAGTGTCTCTATGGGAGACACTTTTCACTGAAACCACCATTACCAAAAAGAAGATTCTTCACCTGTTAGTGAAATTCCATGAGGCACTCAGGTTTTAATATGCTCTCTCAGCTCCTCTCTACCTGCCAGTGTTATCCTTTGTAGCCCATCAGGAAGCTGTACCCTGGCAGCTGGAGCTGTAACTCAACTGGTAGAGTGCTTGCCTAACATACATGGGGTTTGATGCTCAGCACCGCACGGAACAAGTGTGGTGGCAGCTGCCTGCAGTCCCAACACTGGGAAGGTAGAGGCATGAGAATCAGACATTCAAGGTCATGATTGACTATATAGCAAGTTCAAAGCTGCCCTGGACTATGTGAGTGTGACCTTTACAGAAAGAAGGGGAAGAAGAGAGGAGAGAGAAAGAAGAGAGAGGACCGAGACAGACAGACAGACTTTGACTTCAAGATTCATCTTCCATAGAGAAGGATTGACTTATAAGTTGTCACTGACCTGACGTTCTACACATAGTATCGCTTGTGTCCAAGGAGCCCTTAGAGTGCAGGGCACTGGTCAAGCACCTCTCAAAATATCCCAATAGGTTTGCTTCCCTAGTGAGAGTCACATCACTGAAAAGATAGTGACAGTCGTTTTTTTCGAAACAGAAGAAATACTTATTGATCTACAATTGTTGACAAAAAAAAAAGAAACCTGAAAAGCAACCTTGAGACGCCCGTATAATGTCTTCTTCCTCCAGATAGTCTCTCTTTGACACACGGAAGACATGAAATGCTAATCAAAGCATATTTAGCTCCCACTCACTCTCTTTATAGTGTTAGGAAGTGTAGAATGATTTCTGATGTCTTTTCAAATACTTTGACAGTTCTTCTAATAATTCCTTTAACTCGTTAAAAATGTTAAAGTGGAAAAAAAAAAGCTGTTGTTCACTTCCTTAATGGCAGATCCTATCTTGGTAAATATAAATGTCTACAGAACAAGCTGTCATTTTATTTTGCAGTTATAAACCACCAGCCACAACCACAGTGTTAAACATTTATCAGGAACACTAATTATACATGCCTACCATGTGGCTCCAGCCATTGTCGTGCTTATTAAATTTACATTTCATTTTCGGGGACAATATTCAACCACAGAGAGAAAAATTTAATAGTAAACAGGACCAAATCAGCGTTAGGCTTATAAATTAGTCTCTGACAAGACTCATGATTTTCAACGGTGATAACGTGTTTTCTTCAATTCTGTCATTACTAAAACAGCCTAATGTGAGTTTCATTTTTGCATCGGTAAGAATAGCGTTAAAATAGCATCCAACTGACTTTGAGATCTGAAGAGCATCAGGATGAGGCTCTAGAGAAATCTGGCAAGGTAATTCCTAACCTTTAAGCTTTGGAAACAAAAAAAAAAGAGAGAGAGAAAAGAGAAAACAAGAAAGGTCATCTTCAATCAAAAGTAAACAAGAGACAATAATAAGGACCAAGAGAAAACGATCTAAATATGAGTATAGGAGACAAGTCTCCACCGTGGAGCTAAAGCTGAACTCCAAACAGAGGTCAGGGTTCTTCACGTGGCCCATGGACCAATTAAACAGATGGGCAGTCTGGGCAGGTGCAGCTAGTTCACTGCTTTCTCCACCGTGTTAATTTCTTAGCAACCACAATCAAGCATTCCGACATTCCACTTTGTTTTTGTTGAGCTGCAAATGCCTGAACTCCAACAATTAGCTGGATGCGCTATCTATCCCCCGGGTGAGTGGGGATTGACTGCGCTTCTGTCTATTGAGTGGGATGGAGTGGGCAGGAGTCGGTCATCGACTCGGTGCTGACTCGGCTCTCCCAGCTGGAGAACCTGAAGAAAGTCACTTCGCCTCTCGGTTTCGTTTTCTTCATCCAGAAAATGAAAGAGTAGAGAGAAATCGTGTCTGAGGTCTCTCTTTAGGTTAAAACGCTGAGACTCTGAGGTCTCATCTCTACAGAAGCAAAAAGGTTTAAGTAGAGCATGGCTAGCCTCTCCTCTAGATTAAAAACACTATGGTTTTATGATTTTATAAACATGGACAGAGGAGTGGACCAAATGAACACTGTGACTCCAACCCGATTTCAAATTCTCAGATTGAGCTCACATGCAAAGAAATGAATAAGGTTACTATCAGCAAGCGTTGTTAGAATAACATTTACTAGCTCCTTCTGATAGGAAAAGAGAAAACATCCCCCTACTTAATGGAAAATTGTTTAAACACACTTTTAGTAAGAATCATAAAAATAGCCATTTCCCGTAAAACCGAAAGCAGCAGCCCCAGGACATAGTCAAAGATTAAAGCATTGTCACAACCAGAAAAAAAAAAGTGCAATAATCTAAAGACCAACGGGCCAGAGATCTGATCAGCGGCAGACAGCACCCTGTCAGTTTTCCCACAGAGAATTCCGCTGGTTTAAGGTTTCAGCTTCATTTTCTAGATTTTGAATCCCTGGTCCTCTCATTCTGGTCCTGTGATCTGTGACCCTCTTTGAAACTCAGTTGCTCCATCCGTAAACGAGAACAGTAATAGCACTGGCTATTAGGGCTGGCATAAAAGTTAAACAAGTTCATCTCTGTATATTTATCATCAAGGTGTCCGGTACACTGTACTCAAAACTCCCCAGCCGGGAGGTGGTGGTGCACGCCTCTAATCCCAGCACTCAGGAGGCAGAGTCAGGCGGATCTCTGTGAGTTCGAGGCCAGCCTGGGCTACAGAGTGAGTTCCAGGAAAGGTACAAAGCTACACAGAGAAACCCTGTCTCGGGAAGAAAAAAAAAAAACCCAAGCACACAAGCTGTTGGTACTATTATTTACCACTTTGAGTCTTAATAATATACAGTAATTCTTTCGGTGAAACAATTTGTCTCTAAGTATTTGCATTTCCACGGTACAGGATGGCGAGGACAGGCTGCCTGCACAAGCCAAGCTCAGTATCTGCTCACAGCCTTGCCCAGCTCCTGCACATGGCTGCATCCTCATTCTTCAAGACCCCCGGTGAGTGTCCCTTGCTCAGTCAAACCCTCTGTGGCCTCCGAGAACGAGGACTGACTACTTTGTGAAATGCTCTCCACAGCACCTCTAGTGGTTTCTTCCTGAACAGGATTCTTAGTCCAAGTCATTTCTTTGCAGACTCTTTATTTGCCTCACTGACTGCAAACTCCTTGAGAACAACATGTCAGGTCTCTGTACCTGCTGCCACAGGACCCAGGACTTGATCAAAACCCAATGGAGCTTGTTGAGTGAATACATCTATGTGTTACTGAACAAAATCTATGAAATTACTGTAATCTATAATACAAACAGGTAGAAGAGACTGATTTCTTTACAGCCAAATTGAAGAAACTCCATGGATACTACAATAAAGGCAACCAAGAGGCCAAATATGTATACAACAGATAGTGTGAAACACACTACATAGAGGCAGCATTTGAACTGAGCTTTGACTTCCCAGTACCATTATCCCAGCAAAGAAGGGGCAAGGTGTGCATGGCTCTGGACAAGAGTGTCTTGGAGTGATCACAGGAGACTGGTTGAAATCAAATGACAAGGGTATGAATGTCATCCCACTTAGAATGCAAAACCTATGACCATTGGGAAAGCACTCAGGTACTTAAGCCAGGGAAGGACCGATCAGATAGGCAAACTTAGAATTAGGTATTCTGGCAGCAAGCTGAAAGATTATTCAATGAATCCTCAAGTGGAAAGACCAGAATCTCCAACAGCAATAAAGAAAGACCAGTCATTAACAAAAAAAAAAAATAAAAAAGCAACCAGTGATGGCACAAGAGGCGTATGGGAAGTCATGTCTGTGTTAAAGGCAAACCATAAACTGACTGGCACTACCCTTATGTCCATCACAGCTGGTTAATATAAAATCTCAAGAAATTGGAGTTTCCACAAGTCCCTGGGTCCCTGGATAAATTTGCCAGCCACTTCCTAATGTCAAACACAGACATCTTAGAATAAGGTTGAATTTGATAAATTAGGTGGGGGAGCTAGTTTGATTTCATAAATTATGATTCCTACACATCAGAAATGAAAACCAAGGGAGTCCTAGGCTGGAGAGCAGGCACCAGACCTTATTGTCTGAGGTCTAGATCCTGATAATCAAGAAGTGTGGTCATTGTCCCCTGTAAGAACTCTGAGGTACAAGTAGAACCAAACAGCAAGACGTGCCCATAGGCATGATGGTGGCACAAATGTTATGGGGACAACCAACTGCTTTTTGGTTGTATTTGAGGCCCATTCTGCAGGAGGAAACACATGCCTGGTGCTGTACATCTGGCCAAGAACCCATAGTCAGGGACCTCATTGGCCCCAGGGGTGAACCTACTGCTATTATTCTGCCATATGGAGCTAGTACTAAACTGCCCTCTAAATTCATATCTCTCTACCCATAGATAAGTAGCTCTTGGAACTCATCAGAGACATTTCTTTGTGCAGTGGATAACACTTAGCATAGAAACACATCCCTGGCCAAAGTACAGAGAGTATGAGTCTACGAAGTGCTCGGCGGCAAATGGGTCCCTCTCTCCAAGGCTCAGGGACCATCACAGAAGGGGGCCAGAAAGATTTCAAGAGCCAGAGGTCTGGGAGGACCAGACTAACACATATCTTCTGGACACAACAGGACTACTGCATCCGTGAACTCAAATAGTTGTGATTACCCATACAAGACGTGCATGGGGTCAAGACAGTCAACATTCCAACAGGGAGGAAGAAGGGGCTCACAGGCCCGCACAGCTGGCTATTAACAGCTGGTGGTTTCTGGGAGAGGAAGAGTCCGTTTTCTTTAGGTGTGGGGATCCTGGTAGGTAGGCCAACCACATTCCTGTAGAGAGACCCACACCCATGAGTATATATATGGGCAGTACAAATTGGAGTTGGTGGACTATTTGAGAAAAAAAAGATATGAAGTTGGGCAAAGTTACAGAAGGTAGGTAGATCTGAGAGGAGTTAGGAGGAAAGGTGTGAGGTAAGTATGATCAAAATACATTATATGAATTTCTCAAAAAAGAATTAAAATATATTTAAAGGAATACTGCAAGTGAAAAAGAAACAGAGGCATTGGAGAAGACAGCCAAGGAGATGCATGTTTCCATATTTCTAAGAATTCAAACTCTGGAGTCTGACATAATGGCTGAGAAGGGAGCAGGTTGGAGGACTGGCTGATCCAGAAAGAAGCTTTAGGAGGGAGAGCGGAAGGCTGACGCATCACCATACAGGCCCTCAGTGGCCTTTCTGCTTTTGATAAATCAGTCATTTAAAACAAAAACTAGAAGGAGAGAAACACCAAGAATATCATACATTCTAAACACATTGCTAATTTTTCCAAATATTTCATGACAGCAGGCCAAAAGTGAGTCCTCCTGTGTGTGAAAGACTTCTAAGTGCGGGTAGAGCACAACATTTAGGAAGGAGACCAGGAAGGGACGATATCAGGTGCCTGGGGAGGATGGAGTGTAGGTAAAGGGACTCACAAAAGAGGATATAAAGCTAATTGTCCTTCTAGTTCAACTTAACCAGGTTTTCTTTTTCCTTTGTTGTGGACAAGTACATTAAAATGGAATTGATAGTGAAAGTGTGAAGCCCTAATTGAAGCTCCATGGCTTCAGAATGGCCATCCCATCTGCACAGAAGTTCACTGCAATGGGTAGAGTTTGGGAGTGGGTAAGCGGCTGTTTGAGAGGCTACCTTAATCCAGTTGTGTGATCATTTTACTTGTGAGTTCATTACAATGGAGTGATTTTTTTATTATTATTTCAAATAAAAACCACTCTCAAGGATTTGAAGTCAGGAATTTTCCAGATGTGCAACTAGGTTGTTGTGTGTATATATATATATATATATATATATACAGTCAACCATTTACTCCGATGTGAATTTAGTTGTGGGTTCTAGAGGTTTTTATATTCACCAAGAACAACCTGATGCTGTAGTAACTCTCTGAAAGGCCTAAATGGAAGGGAACTCTACTGGGGGGCGGGGAGGGGGGGGGATGCAAGGACTTACATCACATTAAACTAAGCACCGAGCAAAATCCAGACCATGCAAGGTAATTAGCGTATGTGTGGATTTGTACCCATATGTTTAGGTTATTTCCTAATTTTATCTGTGGCAAAAGTCCACATCTCCCATTCTTCTTCTTTGAGTCTACATCAATTGCAGCTACTCCGCCTCCATTTCATTTTTGCAAAGAGGAGAAATCAAAAGTCCTGCTGCAGTCATTTTTGTCCTTGGCACTTGCTTTACCCTGCCTCAGGCACCCACACCTCAGGAGAGGATCCTTGGGGAATCAGTCAAGAGTTCAGTTTGGAGTTTCAAACATCACAAAACCTTGGAGCCCACCAGGAACATTCCACCACCTCCACATCTCCATATGTAAAACCGCGCTAGAAAGCCCATGCTTGTGAAGGGGTCTGAAGGAGGGGGGCAGTAATAGAGACACTCCAGGAAGCTGCAAAGCAGCCCTATGGAGCTGTGGGTTGTTTTCTTTAATTGCCTACCTCAGCTTTCACCTCAGAGCAAGGATCAGAACCTCTGAGATAAGACCCAAGTCTGAGTCATTTCTTAACAACCTACATGGTTCGGCAACGGTCCTCCGTTCTCTGAGGCCACCAGCAGTGGAATGTCACCTCTGGAGATGCTTAGACATGTTCCTTTGCCCCAAGTCACAGAAGAATGTCCTCCCTGCCTTGCACGTGACCACTTCTCCCACAGGTGGCTCACCTTAGCCTCACCCTTCTCTAGGATTGCTTCACAACACCAGATTTAATGCCTTGCCCTCCTTCTTATCGACTGACTGGTTCTCACTTATTTGGAGGCTGTTGCCTGTTTTGTCGTTTTGTCCTTTGCCAGCACAGTACCTGGCATATCCTGGGCATTTCAAGAAATATTAGCTTCCTGCTTCCTTCTGGTTGGAAAACTTCAACCTCTCATCACAATAGGGTATTAAAGCTGGTTCCTTGTAGGCAAATTAAACAGAAGGAAGCTACAAGCACTGTGGGCGCAAACAGAGCCCCTCTCTTCATGATGACAGATAGCTCTCAACTTCCTTTTAAAGAAGGAATAAATAGTTCTGGGATTGGTGATTCCAGGGTTCCGGAGGTCCATGGACTCAAGGACAGCCTTGGTTATAGAGTAAGAGCTTGTCACAGAAAAATGGGGATGCAGGGGAGAAAGAGGGGGAAAGCAAGTGGGGAGAAATATATAAAAGGCTGGTGCAAAACCACTGGCCTGTTACAAGCTCACATCTTGAGCCCTAGATATCTATGAACTCAATCCTCACAACATCCAAAATATGTAGTTCCTATTTTGATTGGCATCTTATACATGACTATACATTGGCACACAATTAAGTGACTTGCCAAAGATCCCAGCTAGACAAGAGTCAAGGCAGAATCAAGACACAGGCTGCCTGGCTCCCAAACACATGTTTTCATTATGCCCTTAATTATTCCCGGTAGTTATGTTCTATGAAGTCACTGTGAATGCAGAGTTAATGGGTACTTGCTCTCTGAGAGGAAAACAGGGTGGGTCCCTGGAAGACTCTGGTCACAGTTTACAAACCGATCAATACAAAACCTTACTTTATGTGTGTTTCCGTTTAAAACACTTCATTTAATATAAACTGTTGATTCATTAACATTGAACTCAGTCAACCGCATTGCAAGTTATACCTAAACATAGCTTATCTCTGGCAGCTTTTTGCACTGAGAAACACTAGATAGCACTTCAGCACTGTGCCTGGGGGTATCACACACAGTAAAATCACAAACAAAAGGGATAAAAATGCCAAGACTCTGCCACTAATAGACCCCTAAAAGGACACACTTACAGTATGAAGCAAGAAGGAAGTCTGTCGTGTTCAGCCTTAGAAAAGAGGATGCACGTTAGATGACTTCACGTTTTTTGTCACTCCATACATGTCAGCAAAACACTAAGAAAGCATCCTCTCGGTTGACTTGGGGGCTTCAGTTCCATTTCAGTACGTGATTGAGTTCTCAAAGTGCTGATCCTGTGCCAGATGAGGGCTGACTGTGTGTGGAAAACCCTCTAGACCCTTCTTGGTGTGTTCATCATCCAGGGAGGGAGAGACCCACACACTCTCCTCATTCTTCCAAAGGCATCAAAACAGTCAGCTCTTCCTGCCTGGCCTTTCCCAGAATGCTGTCGAAGCCGAGGCTTCCCACCCACACCATCCATTCCGCGAACCGACAGATTCTCGGCACACGCATATCCACAGCTTCACTGAGGGTTGAGGGGAACGGACTTGAATTAGACAGGGTGTCTGTTTGGACCCGTCACTGCCCAAATATCCTGCCGATAGGAACCAAAGAGACTTCCCAAGGGCCCACAATCCCTTCCCTATAACTGAAGAAAATACCTTCTGAATAGAAGTAACTTACACCTTGTAGTCAACTGGGGAAATGCATCCTCCACTGCAAACTGTTTGAAATATCCTAGCAGAAATACTCTAAAGTCTACCCCCAAAACAAAAATCCATCTCCACAGAAGATCTTTAAAATCAATTACGTTTCTGACAACAAAGCATTGTGAAAGTTTTACAGAGTCTCCACCAAGCACCATTTAAAATGCTTTCATGATATAAGTAAAATGAATCATAGGTAGACTCAAACTGTTTTTTAAAATGAGTGCTTTTGTTGATGGTGTAGGAAATTAGCATAAATGCCTTACACAAATGGATATGGTTCTAGAACTCCACAGAACAACGGCTGAAACAGCACTTTCAGTTGTCTGTATACCATACACATTGCCCCTCCCGCAGCAAAAAAGGAAGAAAACTGAATTTGAAATGCCATTCAGGAAGATTTCCCACCTGTCATAGGCAGTACCATATATGAACTGCTGGGAACACAAAAGTATATTTTATTGCAAAGTATGTCTCCCACGCTCTTCTCAGTTTAGAACAGGGGAGCTGAATGGAGGAATAAATAAACTATCCAAGGCATTCTACTAACTGGAAATTGCTTCCTTATTTTCTTTCAAGTTTCTATCCATAAAACTGAGGTGGGGGATCCTTTTTGGAATTCTCAATCTAGTTAATGGCCTTCTGAGATATGAAAGCAGCACCTCGAACTATCGGCTTTCCTATGGTAGAGAGGAAGTCTCAGGGCCTGTTCCAAACATCGTTAAAATAATAGATGAACTAGGTCTCTAAAGAAATAAGCCAGAAAAGGTAGAGGAGAAATCTGAGCATAAACAGATGGAACTAGAACAGAAAAGAAAAGAAAAAAGAAAGAAAGAAAAGAAAGTTTGGTGGAATGAAAAGCCAGAAAAAGTTTAAGGGGAGTGTAAAGCTTTCATTTATTTGAGGATGAAACAAAGGAAACATGAAATCATCAGAATGAATTGTGGGGGGAAAAAAGACCATGAGAAAAGAAGTGGGCATGACGCAGATGGCCGTTTCTAACCTAATAACTAAGGTTAGTAGTTGTGAGAAACTAAGAGATAATTTTGCTTTTGCGGTCTCGGAAGAAATAAAAAAAACCTGTAAGATTCAAAAAACAACAAGTTGCCTGCTGACTAGTGCAGGACACCCCCAGTCCACTCCCCGGACCCCTAAACAGACTGGTGTTTGGGAGGCAGGGAATGAGCCGAGGCCGCAGAACACGGGACTGGAATGGAAGCTGAGAAAGAGCTCAGGGCAGACAGCTATGCGACTTCCAAACTGGAGGAAAGAACCGCAGAGGGCCCTCTCCACTCTCCCGATCGACAATGAGTCCTCGACTTTTAAGGACTGGCTTTAACGTACCTATTTCTGAACAGTCCTTGACAAACTTTATTAACACGAAGTGAGCTTTCACGGTGTTTCTATGGGTAATGTGCAGCAACTCCAAAAACCAGAAAATTACAGGGAAAAAGATGACTGAGACCAGTAGGAAAAAGTCTGGAGGACAAACACATAACAGCATTTGTCCCTTTAAGAATTCAAAGGATGGGGAAATCCACATTTGTTTGTGGTTTGAGGAAGTCCGACATTTCTACAAAGCAGTTAAAGGCACTTAGTAGGATTTCAATATCAATTTGGTTGATAATATCATTGGAATTTTCTGATTCTTAAATTATAGCCAAATAATCAAAATAAATCAAATGTATTAGAAGACTTGGGTATAGGATAAACATCCCCATGCTACCCAGTATCCAGAAAACACTACCTACCCCAACAGAGCCCAGGACTGCTACTATTATCACCATCATCATCACCATCATCATCATCATCATCATCGTCATTATCCATCACCATCATTACCATCACCACCAGTACCATCATCACCACCATCTTCCACACTTTCATCACAGGTCACCACCGCACCACCATATTGATTATAAATGGTAACCACAACCTTATTTTTTAGACCAACTTACTTGAAATCACTACTTCATTAAACTACATAAAATTCTGTTAGTTGGGACCCAAACAGTTATCTTTCTAACCATCACATTTTAATGAAATATAGATAAGTCAACATCATTTTTAACACTTTTTATTAAGGCAAATGTACTCCTGGAATTCCTAATAATAGTCTCCAGGCACAGAACACAGCAATTAGGCTTTTTTACTTCCCAATCCTGAGACCAAGCATACAGGTGCCCGCCCCTCATCCCTTAACCTCCAGATCGCTTGAGCACTCAGGAGTAAGATGGCAGGCTGAAGAGGGAACTCCTCAAAACAAAATCATCCATCAGCTCACTGCAAGAGCTGAACCCATAAAATAAAACTCCTTAGGAACTTGGATGACCTGCCGCCGGCTCTTGGTGAAATTCCATATGCTTTCACTCTGTTCGGGGTGTGCGCAAACTGCTGTACTTTTTGGATGTATCTAGAATCTCTCTGGGAGTGTGCATTTTGATTCTAAACATGTATAACCATTCCACATTTTCCCTTCCTGAATAAGTGAACTGACACTCAACGTTAAAATGAAAAACTGATGTGCTTCTTTCTCACCAACCATCCACGGTCTCCTGCGGCAGAGGGTGGGGGGCACTCTATACACTGCTCTCTCAACCTGGACTTTCCCAAATCACACTAAAAGAATTGCTGCCATCACGGGGAAGACAGAGGAGGGTTCATCTTGTGTACTGTGTGGAGTTGGTAAAACACGATTCAAATCTGTGAAGTTCCTGATACGAAACTTTCCGCATACCACTTGGATGTTCTACATAGGTACCTATAACCCACATGTTCATTATGATGAGCAGAGAGCAAACAAATGTCATGTAGTAATAAAGATTTCATTTAGATTTGGGCTTGCAGGAAAAAAAGATTTCATGTTGCCGTCACTCCCCATTTGTAACGAAACTCCTAGCCGCTCAGATCTATCCTTCCCTCTTGCTCTAGTGCACATGAACATACTGACAGATAGTCAGATGTGGGTAAAGTAATAAAAAAAATGTCTAATGGTGTGTAGACATCACACTGCCTTCGCATGCACAGTCTCATATGGAAAAGCACTATGTTCTCGTCATCCTGGGAAGGCTGGCGTCCTTCATCGTTCTCCCTGCTGTCCACTGCCCCTGCCTTCTATGTTTTTAAAGTGTAAGAAATCAAATATGATCAACCTGAATTTTCTGAAATTATGAACTTCGCAGCATATATTTATGAATATATATTTGTAAAAGGTAAATAACAAAACTTGGAGTTGGAGCCAAGTCAATAGAAACAGAAGTTTGGAATAAGTGGCAGTTACCCCTAAGAGCTCTCTTCAAGGCAGGTACAAGCCACATGCAGCCGGTGAAAGAGAAAATGGCTCAGAGGTGCAATTCCATCTAGATCCAAGCATACACTCCTTCCAGAGTATGTGGCGCTATTCTTAGACCGATTTGACATGTCAAGTAGTCGGTGACAATTTAAATGATTAAAACATGTAGGAGCCGAAAGAAAAAGAGTGGCCAGATCATTCAAGTGCATGGAAGGAATCATCGGAAACAGGAATATTAGTCCCTCCACTCTCTCCCTGGACCTTCTCAAAGTTGAGAAGTAGTCTTTGGTAATCACCACAGACAAACTAGTTCACCAGACTCTACAGACATCAGTATCCAAATTATCGTGCCATTGGCCGATGTGGAAGGTTTGTACATGTGTTTGTTAAGTTTTGTTTTGTTTTAGTAGAAAAGTGGTTTAGAAATACTGACTAATTAAACTAAAATTAAAATGTTCAGGCAGCATTAAACACCTACGTCAAATTTTTAAAATTATGGCCAAGATAATTGTTTCGTCTTTCACTTTCTTTGAAATTCTCAAAGTTGGCTAAAACCTAAAGAAGAATTCTGGATAAAATGACTCCATGAAATTTTCAGTAAGTTACAGCCTATGAAACCACAGCTTGTCTGTTATGAATGTATCCCGTCTCAGTAACAAGTTAGCTTGGTCGGGGACAGCATTTCTTACTTTATTACAAGCCCCAAGCAATTCTACCTGCTGTTTCTCTTCGTATCTAAATATGGCTGCACAGCATGGCCAACGGAAAAGGTAGCCACAGCATGTGGATGCTGAATAACTCAAACTTCACCCAAACTTCCTGAACATCCCTGTGGCCCACTGGGACATGCAGATGCAGAACTCACAAAGCGGCCCCGTTCCACCATCAGAAATAATAAATCTTAGCCTGACTGGCCCACAGACACCAAGGCAATGCATATGGGAAAAAAAAAGATGGACAATTAGGTTTTTTTTGGGGGGGAGAGTGTATAAACAAAACTACAGCCACTTGCCTAAATGGTTTATTTTCTCCTGAATCCATTTTAAGCCCTGTATCTCCCAAACTTCTTTAACCTCAACCCACAGTAAGAAGTAAGTGTTTCACTAGTCTAGGACCCATAGGCAAAGAAAATGAAGCCCGTCCTGACTGCGTTGTCCTGCACTCTAAGACACTCAGATCTTTCAGGTTTTGTTCCATTTTCAAAACTTAGACCTGGTAAACTGACTTCATCGTGTACATAATCACAAGAAGCAATTTGTAAAAACTCAGTGTTCAGCCCCCAAACTATTGAGAACCACTTAGGAAAAGTAAAGATTTTTTTAAGGCTCTGTTCAACTGTTTTCTTTCTTCTTTCTTTTAATCCAGAATTATTCAAAAAAGAAAATCTCAGAAAGAAAAAAAACTATCATAAAGCACCCATTTGAAACACTTGCATAGACTTTTCCCTAATTAATAAGAGGCAGAATTCAAACAAAACAGCAAAGGTGGTATAGAAAATAAGCCAAATAAGAAAATCATCTTAAAACTAAATTTCCACCCAGAATTCCACCTATGTGCAATATATTTTTAGCTTTACTTTTAAGAATCCCTTGTCATTTTGTATTTTTTTAAGTATCTGAATATTATTTGGAGTAGAAGTTTAAGATGGGGTATTTTATGGTAAGATTCTTTGCCCCAGAGATGATGGGCAGTGTTGAATAAAATGTGATCCTTCTTTATTTTCCCATGCTCACTTTGCAATTATTAGCAAGGCAGTAAATAACCCGCCAAGGAGCAGCCTCATTAGTCCCCATTGAAATTCAGTGGCATTAATTTGCAATAAAAGAACTGAAAATTAAATGGAAAAGAAAATACTTTCGGGACTCCACCACAAGGTTAGAGGATTCACATTCTACCAATACTGTCCTTAACATCAAGGAATTTTAAAAGTATGAATTAGACTTAATCGATGTATTTTGTTCCTCAGGCTTAGAGGGGGAAAAAAAAGTTGAGAGAATAAATACTTTTTCTCTTCCATCTTAACCCTGAATTAAAGCACATTAGATGAATTTGAACCCAGTAATTTCTTAAAAGTTTTGTTCACTGTTTATCCTGAATGTAAAAACTGGGCCTGGACCCACTTTAGTATCTGATGCCTTGGTTCCCTGAGTGAGTGGGCTGAAGGTGAGCTTGGATACACCAAGAAATCACCCTTCAATATCCTCTGGGGCCAATCTGCACCTTAGTCCCGTTTCTTCTGCTATAAATACATCTGGAAACTGAACACTGAGCAAAAAATGGTCCACGGCTTGTAATGCAGAAGGCCTGGGCAGAGGCAGGAGCCAACTGCCGGGAGCTAGCCTGCAGTGGCTTTGATTCGGCAGCATGTGGGCACCTGAAGACTCCATACCTGGCCCATGTGTTACTGTACCCTAGGCAACTCTTCAGGTAGGTGTTTACCAGAACCACCCACCTAAACCTTCTGCAGGCCGACGGGGGCAAGGCAGAAATGAGAGAAAAGGGACATCAAAATAATTATTAATAATAATAATAACAATAATCTCTTAGGAGAAACTAAAACTGAGGACACAAAACAATAGTCACTTAGGTCACGGAGAGTTTCTGTGTCCTGGATTCCCCTGTGTCCCGGACTGCCCTGGCTTCTTGCACTGTGCCTGCCTGCGGGGCAGGACGGAGCTAACCCGCGTGCCACTCCAGAGCATTCTCTGCTTGCTGGGCTAGACATGCAGCTTAGCTGAAGGGGGATTACTGCACTGTTGCTTCTATGTGGCATGTTCTAAACACACGGGACACCTACAAATTCCCAGCTGTCAGAAGTCATATGCCAGTAATCTGCTCGAAGTCGAACTCGGTCAGAAATCAAGACTTGTTGAGATCCATTCAACTCCCAAACTCCCAGACCAGCTCCTTTGAGCAATCCGAACTCAATCCAGAGTCCTAGAATGGAGAAGAGAGGTAAAGGGATCTACCTAAAACTTCATCTTCTCCAGTATACCTTACATGTTTCCAGTCCAAAACTCTAGGTGAAAGAACACTGAACCCAACCCACTGAAACATTTTTTTAAAAATAATGACTAATAAATCTCCCCTGAGCGTCACTAACCCCACACACCTCCACCTTTAAATAATAAAGGGGATCCTTGTACTGACCACCTGGGGTTTACTCGCTTTGGGGTATTCTCCCCGTAAATAACTTCTTAGGACTGTTTTCCAATGCTTGTGTAGTTAGGAAACACGGGCCCTATGGATCCGCCCCTCCCACAGACAACTGTGGGTGGAGAATATTGTTGTTGTTGCTGTTGTTGTTGGTATTGTTTTTAAGCTGCCAAAGGAGAAAAGGCGGCCTCCTCAAAGAATCCTTCCCGACTTCCTCGAGGGGTAGGAAGGGGCGATCTGTGGCCCGCGAGGTCCCCCCCTCTCGCGCTCCCTCCCCGGGCCAGACCTGGCACAGAGGCCCACCCGACGTGGCGTGGGTACCTGTAGAAGGCTGGAGGGCCGGCGTCGCGCACGGCGGCGTAGGCGTTCGGCTCATTCTCCAGGTAGTAGGGCACCTGCTGGCCGTGCGGGTGCAGGAAGGGCGACAGCTGTGGCGGCGGCGGGTGCAGTAGCATCAGCGGGCTGGGCGACACGCTGTTGAGCTGGGGGAAAGCCCCCAGGCTGTTGGCACCGAAGGCTGCAGCCTCCGACCCGGGGCCATAGGCGATGCCCGACTGGCCGTAGACCGGCGCCGAGGCAGCAGCGGCGGCAGCGGCGGCGTTGAACTCGTAGGCGGCGCCCTCGGGGTAGTTGAACACGGCGGGCTTGCTGCTGTCCACGTACACCTCGCCCAGGGCCCTCTCCAGGGGCACCTTGAGCTGCTGGCGGTTAAGGGGCTCCAGCTCGTTCCCTTGGATCTGGTGCAGCAAGGCCATTCCCGAAGCTTTGGTGTGGAGGGTCATGGTCATGGTCAGTGGCGGCCGGCGAGGTGCAGACAGGCTCCCTGCGCACGCAGAGCGCTCAGCAGCGGACGGGCCACCTGGGGGAAAAAAAAAAAAAAAAAAGAGCAGAGCCCGCGGTGAGAGGCGACGCAGCTCAGGTCCCTCTGGGCGCGAGCGCTGGCCCCAGCCCTGGCCCCTTCCCAGGGGCAGAGCGATCCTGCAGAGCCCAGGTAGCCCAACTCCAGCGAGCGCACCCCGCCACTCCCGGGTTCTCTAACTTTACATACTGGTCTTCCCTGCTCTTAGACGTCGCAAACCTGCTGGAAGCTGCCGACCGGGGGCTGCTGCTTTCAGGCACCGCTGGAAACATCACACCGCGTGCGCACCCAAAGAACCGCTTCCCTGAACTTAACTTTCCTGGTCTTCGCTGCCGGATTTCGCTGCAGGGGGTGTGGGGGAGCTGAGGGATCTCCAGCAGTCGCGCCCCCCACCCCCACCCCCAGGAAGACTAGGGTTGCAACAAATGCAGACTAAGCCACAGGCCGCTTTTTTCCTGATGTGTTGCCTGTGCGCCTGGTGCCAGGCTCCAATCTGTCTCTGTTTGTCTCTTTCTGTTTGGTTCGGTGTTCTTGTTGGCTGGGAAGGACGTAGTGTATGCATAGAATGACCCAGGGAGGACGTAACTGTATCTGTAACTGAGATATGGCAAATAGGATGGCGTGTGGGGTTGCATATGCAGCCAGCCACAGACAGCTATATTTAGCATTGGCGGACACAGATAGGAGGCATCTAGGGCCAGGAGAGCGGAGATGGAGCATGTATAGGAAGATCTGCACTTGGAGTCAAGAGAAAATTGCTAGCCTTCAGCTTCCAACATCTGAAAAAAGAAAAAAAGAAAAAAAAAAGCGCTCCCCAAGGGGTCCCTTCCAGCACAGCCATCGCAGATTCGCCCAGCTTGGCTTTTCTGTTTTTGTTGGACCCCAATACCAAATTCGCTTCCTTTTGAAATTCTCATGCGGATATGATTCAGAAAAACCTTCAGTTAGGCGCACATGGGTGTCCCTGCCTTCCACAGGTTATGCAACCAAAACTTGAGAAAACTGAACATGGACTGAGACGTTTTCCCATAAAATATCACCTGGGCTCCTTAACCAAAGCTCTGGCAATTAGATAACCCTGTCTGTCTAACCAGAAACTTTGGAAAGACTCCCCTGTCTTTCAGCTCTTGAATTCTACAAATGGACCCTCTGGGCTCACTTGGGGTAAGGCACATGGAATCAAATATTCTAATGACAAAGAGGTAACAAGAAGTTTATAATCCAGTATTGAATTAAATTCTGATTGTACATGTATACACACACACACCTGTTAATGTAACAAAAGATATAAATTTATACTTTTTTAAATAAACTGCCTTTGCCCCAACCTGATAGCCCCTAAAACAACAATTAACATTTGACTTTAATTGCTATCCCACATACCCCCTAAAGAGTACCTGATACATGCAAATGTCAAGGTTGCTGTTACTAATAGTAACACTTTAAAAATATTCTCTACCAAGTACACTTTATCTAATTCTTAGAAAAACAGATCATTTTGGATGATACACAGCTAAGCTGATTTAAATCCAAAGACAAAGTTGAGTTTAGCATCCCCTAAGTACAGGTGACAGTAAGGAAAGGGTTAAAAACACATTAGGTGAATCGCAGATATTTCTCTTTATGGCCAGCAACCATTACTTTCTAGAGCAATCTTTTTACAGATGATTTAGTTTCCGTAAATCACACTTTCAATTTTCAAATGCCTTTTTAAAACACATGCAAAAGCAAGCATTTCCTGAGGCTCTTTAAAAATCTGAGCCTGCCAAATTATATACAAACGGCACAAAGAATCGTACAAGTCCAGAAAGGGGGGGGAAAGGAGCCGAACAGATTCCCCCGATAGAAAAATAGCACAGCCTCCTTTCCGGCTGGGATACAGACAGTAGGCAGAAAGGTAAGTTGCTTTCTCAAAATGCTCAAGCTACAGAGAGAGAAATCAAAAGCGATCCTACCCTGCTGGTTCAAGAGCGCCTTTCCAGAAATGTTCCATGGGTTTGTAGAGGTGAGGGCCGGCCGAGACAGTAAGAAGGAAGGAAGGAACGTGCTCCGATGATCGAATGCCTCGGTGTGTGATCAAGGCAGAGCGTGTGTGGATGTGTTTGTATGTGGAGTGGCAGGGACTCTCGGGAAGCAGCCAGTAGGCAGGGCACTTGGCAGCCCCTCCCGGCAGACGCGGCAGCTGGGCTTCTGCACAATGCTGGGTGAATGGCAATGGGGAGTAGGGGAGAGTTCTGTCTGGCAAGGGACAGCAGTAGCACAGCTAGACTCCGCGACAGCGTTCCTAGAAGAAACTCCAGCCCCCTTTGCTCCCTACCTGTGGAGCCAGAAGCGTCCCGTGCTTTCTGCTATAGAGAGTGAGACAGGGCTGGCTATAAATCACAGGTTCACAGATAAACTGGAATAGCAGTCGAAGTGTGTGGAGATCAAGTTTACAAACTATGCCCGGGGGTGGAGGGGGTTCTTCCTAAACAATGCAATTAAACAAGAAAAGCCTTCTGGGATACATTTGGATCAAATGCCCTAGCCCCACTTCACCTCTGGATGAGATGCTCAACGGCCATGCTACCAGGGGCATAAGGAGGTCAGACATTGCAATAAATATTTTGGCATTCCAGGGATATGTGTCCAGCTGAAATGCAATACTCCCCCACCTCATTAACCAAACCCATGAGCCTCTCCACCCAGAGACCACTGACTGCTGTCTATAAACACATTCCCCAAAAAAAGATATTTTAATCTTAGAGCTGAGAGCGTAAAGCAGCTTTGCTTTAAACTGATCACAAGTTGGTTGTAGACAGAGGTCTCTTCCAGCAGCGCTTTCAAATAGATGCACCTGGTTCTCAGCTCTTCTCTCCACCACAGTACAATGCAGAGTAGTAAGGTACCCTGCCTCTGCCCTCGCCCTGGGTCCCAGGACTCAGGAGGTCTAGTGAAGTCTCTGTTGCCAGACATTAGTCACCACCTTAGGTATTAAGTGACTAATCACAATACCAGGAGTGGCCAGTCTCCGGCCCTAGGACCCTAGGCAGTTACTAAGAGATTTATGAGTGGCACTTGAACCAGTACAAAGAAACTAATAGAGAGAAAAAAGACTAATGATATCATGCTTCAACTATACATTTTTTGTTTGTTTTTGGAAAGACTAAAGGTCATAATATCAGAACACAGACAAGTTCCCTCAACAATCTGCAATGACCATAAATATCTAATATAAATATTGAGAGCTGTGGTGTGAGTAGCAAGCATTCACTCAGCACATGGGAAGCCCAGGGTTTGAGTTCCAGCCCTGCACAGATTAACGAGCAAGCAAGTATTGAGAAGACAGGTTGTTAGCCCTTCGTTGATGATAATGTTGAATCCTGGTGACGGTGGCGCCTCCTATAGGTCAACCCTGGACAACCATTCACCAAGCCAGTCCAAAACAAAAATATGCAAGAAAGGAGGGAGAGAGAATAGAAAGCAAGAGAGTCAAGGAAAGTTGGAATTAAAAAGAGAAAAGTGTGGGGCGGGTAGAGACCTGCAAGGGAAGGGTAAGAAGGCAGCTATCATCTCAGGGACTTTGGTTGTGGAGAAGTTTATGATCCCAGTTAGCCTGAGATAACCCAAGAAAGACATTTCAAGAAATAGCTTTCAGACTCCTCTTGGTCAACTCTGTCTCCCAGTCTCCCAGGACCAGGGGTTATGGGGGAAGCATGGCAAACTATGCTGGTTGTCCTCTGGTGCTCTAGCCAACGATTTTCTCTTGGACTCTCACCTCTCTCTTCTCTCTTGACTCCCACACTGAGCGTATGGTACTGCTGTGGCCTCGTGGCATGCCCAGGTGAAGGAGAGACCGGGAGCTTCCCTTGCTTTCCTGCCCAGGGCGATCTCCAGATGTCATCGCCAGTGGTCTCCTGCTGAGAACTAGCTAATGCAAGCACCCACCTTCATTCTCTCCCCACCTCAGCACAGCGCTCCCTTCAGTCTCTTTGGACACGGCATCACTGGCTTCCCTCTGGTCCCCCACATTAAAACATCGCCGTTTCCACTACGGCCTGACACTCTTTTGCCTTCTGAAGCTTTGTGCTCTCTTCCTTCCCATTGCGTTCCCGGCCCCCTTTCTGTTGTCTCTTACCTCCCAAGGACATCTCCTTCTGTCTCTTTCCTCCTCTAACTCTTCCCTGATCCTGGCCTCAGTCTCCTTTCCTGACCTTTCATTGCTGCAGGTTCTACCTTGTCCAAACTCAGCTCCACCGTCATCCCAAACCCCAGCTTCTTTAAGAGCCAAGGCCTTCCTCTCTCCCAGACCTGTCCTTTCTAGTCTGTCACCTCCAACAGGTAGCCTGGGCCACAGTCAGATGACAATCCCTTGTTCAAAAGACCTCCCCAAAGCTTGTCTTCATTTTTTTCTTTTCTTAGAATATCCACTTTCTTGGCTTGGCAGAAAACACATACGCCTTCTTGAGGTTTGGCCCAAGCACATCCTCATGGTCGTCCTCTGTGCCCTCCCTCCTCTGAGCCTCCTCCCTCCTCTGAGCTTCTGTTGTCCTTCGCAGTCATCTATCACCTTCCTCCCTGAACTGAAGCCATTTTTATCTCTTCAGCCCACGGAGGAACAGCTCAAACACAAAGTCTGACTCTGAGAACTTAAAGACATAGCATCTTGTCTGGCCACTGTTCGGTCACCAAATATGGGCTAATTTCCTATCTAGATACTTCAAGTGACAAAGTAACATCCCATCTGTCTGAATGCCCATTTCTGACAACTAACTTTCCACATGACCACGACCATCCAGCACTTTCCAAACTGGTTTTTTGTTTGTTTGTTTGGTTGGTTGGTTTGCTTTGGTTTGTGTTTTTGCTGGGATGTTTATCTTCCTATCTTCACAGCAACTGGAGCTATAAAAAATCAAACTTCAAATCCATCTAATCCTGAGGCATAAGCTGGCAGTGCTCAGCAGCATGATTCACCAGAGAGCTTTCCATTTCAGTTCTTAACCAGACAGGACTAGGAGCAGACACGGCTTCCTCTCCAGCCCCATTGAAGGCTTTTTACATTTACAAAAACATTATCCTTCTACAAAAACACGAAAGAAATAAAATGGGGATGTAGCTCCATGATCGCTTGTGCTACTAACATGGTCCCTGCACTGAGATGGAAAGGCTTAGCTCCGTTTAGATTGAACATTACCCTGATTATATATAAATGGTATGCGTGTGTGTGTGTGTGTGTGTGTGTGTGTGTGTGTGTGTGTGTACTCTTTCTTTCCCTTTTGTCCTTTCTTTTCTTTCTTTTATTTTTAAGACAAAGTCTCAGTCTGAAGCCCAGGCTGTCCTAGAACTCACTATGTAGCCCAGGATGGCTCCAAACCCATGATGATCCTCCTGACTCAGCCTCCAGGGCACTGGAATCACAGGAATGAATGAACATGCCAGCTAAAAACTTGTCCTTGAGTCCTGATTTGATACTGTTTTCCTCTAAAGCAGAAGTACAATGAGTTGGCTTCTAAAGGGCTCCTCCTTTTAAAGATAATTTGGACACTGATTTTTTTTTATTGGCTCCCAGACTTTGACCTTAGAGCTTTGTTTTTTGAAGCAAAATCCATGTACAATGTAATGCACATATATCAAGTATGCAGCCTGACAAACATGGCTAGATTTGACCATTAACAACCATGTCAATCAAAGTATAGACCATTTGACTGTTCCAGTCAACCCAGACAGTCCCTTAATACCTACTCTAATCAATCCCCTGCTTTTACAGGCTAATTTGTTTCCATAGATGATTTTTTTTTCTAACTTACAAGTTGGAGCACATATCACCCATTTCCAAATTACAGTGTGCCCATCTGGGTCCTGGGCTTCCAGCACCAGCTTCCCCTAGCAACAGGATGTAAAGTTGTCATTTCCTAAGTCAAAGTCTGCTGCCTGCGGTGGGACCCCCTGGAAGCCCCCGAAGTTTGCTAACATTCTTTCATTCATAGATCTTTTAAGAATAGTAGACTTTGAAGGTGTTGAAATGTTAAGCTTGGAAGCCTAAAAGAATACACAGTAACCTGAAGCCAATGGTAAGCCTTAACGTTCCACCCTATTGCCAATGCAAAGAAAGTATATTTGTACACCAGTAACTCATCCAAAGTCCTCACATACACCCTGTAACCTCAGATCTACTCTGGCCTTCCTGATGGTGGCTTGAAGATAATTCCAATTCCTGGTTGCTCAGCATAATGGCTTCTCTTTAGTACAGATCAATGAGTGATTCAGAGGTAATGCTCAGTTTAATAGAATTCAGTCTCTTTTTCTGTCTTACCTTTTCTTGGAAATTTTATGTTTTCAAATATCTTACAAACTTTTTATACTACTTACTTATATAGCACGTGGTAGAAGGTCATTCAGAAAGGGCTTTCAAGGTAAGTGCTGTGAGTAACACATGAATTGCAATTATCCCGATTATTGTCACACAGTTTCCCTCTCCTTCCTTATCTGTTGTTTACTTGAGGAATCACATTGTCAGCTTAGGGTGTTATTCCTTTGTG
>CABHPR010144621.1:34226-47206 GCA_902168415.1 Peromyscus melanophrys | reverse complement strand
CGCGAGGCTTGCTAGAAAGCTATGGAGCTAGTCTAGACTGTCACTATCAGTTAGGCTTCGTAGTATTTGCGAAAGTGAGGATTCTGCAAGCCCAAAGAGAACTTGTTTCCCTCGGGCTTAAGAAACCTGAAATCAGAGCCTGCTGGGACTGGAGAGAACCCAGGGAGCGTTAGAAGCTGCCGCTGCAGGAAAATGACTTGGAATGGGCTGCAGCCAGCCCCAGGGTTTTAGCGAGGACTGTGATGCAGACTTCCTAGATGCCCGGGTTTCTACCAAGGGAACAGGTCCGCGGGTAGCAGGAGCCCTTTTCACAGCACCGGCCACTCCAGCGAGGGACGCGTGAGCACCCGGACAAACACAGAAAAGTCTTTTGACGAACTCCTCCAGTTATTCTAGCTACTTCTTCCTACCCTGACCCACCGCCGGGACAGCGGGACTGCCACCCGACTGCCACCCTTCCTCTGAGTCTGGGTGGAGGGTAAGGACCGGAGCTGACCAGCACCGCCCCTCCCGACCGGGAGGTGGAGATCCCACGGGTCCTGCGATTCAACGCCCATTTCCCCCTCCTTCTGCCCCTATATCACCAGCACCCCCTCCTCCTTCCTTTTTCCCTCCTCCCTGGAGACAGGGGAGGAGAAAAGGGGAGCTCGGGTCATCATGACTGAGCTGCAGGCAAAGGATCCGCGGGCACCCCACGCGTCGGGAGCCGCGCCCTCCCCCACCCACGTCGGGTCCCCCTTGCTTGGACGCTTGGACCCCTGTCCCTTCCAGAGGAGCCAGCCGTCGGACGCATCGTCAGTAGGCTCGCCTATATCCATTTCCCTGGAAGACAGGCTGCTCTTGCCTCGGTCCTGCCAGGGTCCGGAGCTCCCAGGAGAAACTGCACAGAACCAGCAGTCGCTGTCGGACGTGGAGGGAGCCTTCTCTGGAGCTGAAGCCACTCGTGGGACAGGAGGCAGCAATCCCAGAGCCCCGGAGAAGGATAGCAGACTCTTAGACAGTGTCTTAGACACACTGCTGGCGCCCTCGGGGACCGAGCAGAGCCACAGCAACCCTCCAGCCTGCGAGGCCATCACATCTTGGTGTCTTTTCGGATCAGAGCTTCCAGAACACCCCCGCAGTGTCCCTGCTACCAAGTTGTTGTCCCCGCTCATGAGCCGGGTAGAGAGCAAGGCTGGCGACAGCTCCGGGACAGGAGCGGGGCAGAAGGTGCTGCCTAAGGGGCTGTCACCACCCCGGCAGCTGCTGCTCCCGACCTCAGGGAGTGCCCATTGGCCCGGGGCAGGGGTGAAGCCGTCTCCGCAGCCTTCTGTGGTGGAGGTGGAGGAGAACGGTGGCCTAGAGACTGAGGGCTCCGCGGGTCCGCTTCTGAAGAGCAAACCTCGAGCACTGGAAGGCACCAGCAGCGGAGGAGGAGTTGCAGCCAGCGCGCCCGCGGCGGCCCCAGGAGGCGGCACCCTGGCTCCCAAGGAAGATTCCCGATTTTCTGCTCCCAGGGTCTCCTTGGAGCAAGACACTGCCGTGGCGCCCGGGCGCTCCCCACTGGCCACCACAGTGGTGGATTTCATCCATGTGCCCATCCTGCCTCTCAACCACGCGCTCCTGGCCGCCCGCACCCGGCAGCTGCTGGAGGGGGACAGCTACGACGGCGGGGCCTCAGCCCAGGGCTCGTTTGCCCCGCCTCGAGGCTCGCCATCCCCGCCGGTGCCCTGCGGCGACTTCCCAGACTGCACCTACCCGCAGGACGGCGACCCCAAAGAGGACGCGTTCCCTCTCTATGGCGATTTCCAGCCGCCAGGCTTGAAGATCAAGGAGGAGGAGGAAGGCGCCGAGGCAGCTGCGCGCTCGCCGCGCCCTTACCTGGTGGCCGGAGCCAGCGCCGCCACCTTTCCAGATTTCCCGCTGGCGCCGGCGCCGCCGCGAGCTCCCTCCTCTAGGCCCGGAGAGGCGGCGGTGGCCGGTGGCCTCGGCAGCTCCGCAGTGTCGCCCGCGTCCTCTTCGGGGTCCGCGCTGGAGTGCATCCTGTACAAAGCGGAGGGCGCGCCGCCCACGCAAGGCCCGTTCCCGCCGCTGTCCTGCAAGCCCTCGGCCTCCGGCTCTTGCCTGCTCCCGAGGGACGGCCTGCCCGCCGCCCCTGCCGCCTCGGCAGCCCCCGCCATCTACCCGCCGCTTGGTCTCAATGGGCTCCCGCAGCTGGGCTACCAGGCCGCAGTGCTCAAGGACAGCCTGCCCCAGGTCTACCAGCCCTATCTCAACTACCTGAGGTGAGCACCTGCCTCCGGCCCTGCCCTGCTCCACCCCTCCAGCAGCTCAAGATAGCAGGGTAGCTGAGGGAGGGCTAGGCCTTGGAGACCCGACACCCTCTCTCCGGTGCTCCCTTCTTCTTACGTTTTCAGGGGGCATAGAAGAGGTGCAGATAGCTTTGCTGAGGACCCTCCACCACCACCATCCCCAAACATTGTCTGAAAACTTCGGAAGCAGGACCATCCTGGTCCAAAACTTGTGTGGTGTCACTCTAGGACTTTGATTGTCCCGAGGTTAAGGGTGCTGGGATGCCGTCTAGTGGGTTGGGGGCTTCATTGAATTCAATAAATACTTGGTAAGAAAGACATGGACCCTGGGTGTGTGTGTTGGAGAGGCTGAGGTGCAAAGGCATAGTTCCTCTGGGAGGGGTGGGGCCTAAACGTGACTTCAGAACGGAAAGCAGAAACACCCCAAGGATATGGCCAGGCCTCTGGCCCAATTTTCCTAGAAATCTCAAGAGTGAAGTAAACTGTGTGAGGGAAGTGTTTTCCGGGTGGGTTTAAACTCAAGGGCAGTGCAGCCAGAATATAGCATCCTCCTACTGCTTCAGACACCCCTATTTTTCTCATCTGTGTTTTCAAAAGCATTTAACTTCACATACTGGAGTAATGGAATGAGAAAAGAAAAGAATGCTCGGTTTGTAGTCTCTCATGCTGTGACTAGGCAAAATAGTCAGTGTGTTAACAAATACCTTAAAATAACATCTATATTTATATGTTGGTGCAATCAATCCTTGCAGGGCTGTGTTCTCAAAACGGAACCACTGCTGAGTCCAGTTAAACTCCCAAGGCTCAGCTGCGCTTGCTATGACCCAGCACTCAGGAAGGATGTCATATTTCATCCGCCAAAGGCACAATCACTTCTGTACGAGGAGCTCTTTTTAAATGAAAGTTTCTAGCTGTTTTGAACGTGAAAGGGTGCACTGGCTCTTCTTTTACTGCTATTAATGGACGGCTAATAATTTGCATGTCCAATGAATTTGTTATAGGTAGTTTATGACAGAAGTAGCGAGTTTAGTTCACCTGACTTTGAAGTGTGTGTGTGTGTGTGTGTGTGTGTGTGTGTGTGTGTGTGTGTGTGTGTGTGTTTTCCTGGGAAACTGAGGATGTGGCCCAGTTCCTAGAAAGGTTGCTTATCTATCATATACTAAGACCAGAGCTCTATTTCCAGAACCTCACAAACTGGGCATGGTGGCAAATGCCTCTCTATTCCCAGCACTTAGAAGCTGGAGGCTGAAAGTTCATGAGTTCAAGACCAGTTTCTGGTATGTAGCAAGTTTAAAGCCAATCTGGCTGTAGGAGACTTTTATCAAAAAACTGAAACACAAACCAAAACCATAAATAAATAATATGGTTCTATGTAAAAAAAAAAAAAATCTTTGGTGTCATCAATGCTGGTTTAAGAAAGCTTTCTTTACCAGATGGCAGTGAACCTAAAACTAAATGGATCCTGCTTTTCATTTCAAGGCCAGATTCAGAAGCCAGCCAGAGCCCACAGTATGGCTTCGATTCCTTGCCTCAGAAGATCTGTTTAATCTGTGGGGACGAAGCATCTGGCTGTCACTATGGAGTGCTCACCTGTGGCAGCTGCAAGGTCTTCTTCAAGAGGGCAATGGAAGGTAGGAAGTTTCTTCCTCATTCTTCCTCCATGTCATGAGAGCGCCCAATACTCTATATATGTTAATTATTCCTTATTTCTAAGAAATGGTGACATTTCTCTACACCTTAAAATGCGATGCCATTTTAACACTATGTGTTGCTTACAATACCCAAGAGTGAATGTGTTTGGCTATTATGACTTCATACTCTATGACTCATACTTCCAACAGGACACCCCAGTCCTGACATTGAGGACTGTGCTAACATTCAGCGATTCGCTTCTTCTCAATACACCGTTTTCCTCTAGTGACATGTTCATATGTATCTATTGCATAGACAAAACACCAGGTTTTTTACCAAAAGAAAAATTATAGTAATGAAAGTTATATTACATGTTCAGAGTACGGTTACAAATACATGACATATATATACACATAGGAGAACATATGATACAATTGCAAATTTTCTGTCTTTTCTGTAAATACATATTGATACAATATGTGTATAATAATTCTAAACAAAAGTTTAGTTTGTTTTTTTGTTTAGCAGAGCCTTATGTGTACAACAGGACAGGAATAATTGCTTGGAATAAATGGACACAGCCTGACATCACAGTAACGGTTTTCCCAGGAGTATCTTGCTTTAAGTAAAACTTGCACATTTTTAAAGAACATTTTAGTTACCTTCCATAGAAACATTTTAAAATTACTTCCATCTCAGTAAACACCAAGTCAAACATGTTTGCCTTTGAAGGTAAGAATACATTCAAAGATCGTGTCACATTTTGATGCAGGAGATAAATGTATTTTCTAACAAGCTGACACAGAGTGCTGTCACGCGTGGGCCAAGGCTGAGGATTGCACATCAGCTGTCTGGCCTCCCGTCTGGTCTCCCTGCTTCCTGGGGGGCGGGGGTCTGAAATTAACAGCGCCCCACTTACGAGCATTAGTGGGGGAAGGAGGAATTGGAGCATTAGTACTTCAGGGGCTCCCAGGGGTCTCTGCATGAAAATACATCAATTATTTAAATGATATTGAATGCATTCAGCTTCAAGGACCCTCGCGTTCGCTGTGGCACCACACAACAGCACATCTGGGGCTAGCAAGTGCACCTTACCTTTCTGACTTGTAGGTGGAGCCTTGAGCGTCTTCCACGTTAGCATTCCCTGTATTCTATAGTGTCCTTAGAGTAGTATGAATTTATAATTGAGCAGCCCTTTTTGGATCCACCAATTATTCTAGCCTATTTCTGTTTTAGGAATAAGCAAGTCTCAAAGACACCATCTTTTATTAGCTGATTCTCAGTGTGGGTATACATGAATGCTTTAAGTTAGACGGTATCCACAACACATGCTTTTGCTCTGCAGAAGTCTCTCCACCAAGTACATGCACAGAATGCGGACCACCTAACTGTCATTGCCTGCAGCAGCATCCCAGTTTCCCTTCCAGAAGACACTATTTTCAAATGAAGTAGCAAAAATGAAGCACCTTATTCAGCAAAAGTAGATATTTATAAATCATTCATGAAGTTAGAGCAAGGCTGTAATACTCTGTGGGTAACCCATGCATGTAGCAATTATTATGTGCTTCCTATATTTAGATTTATGCTAAAGATTCTCTTCTATGACTTCATTTCCCTCTGTCTTGAACACAAAATAAGGGTAGATAATTTTTAAGATGCAGATTAAATGAATTTATACATATGGTATTCAAAGGGTTCCTTTGGTGGTGGTTTCACCTTTAAGAAGTTTATAATGTAGCTGAAGGGTTACCATATTAAAAAAAAAAGACATTTCAATAAAGGTTCTCATTAAGCATCCAGATAAACACTCACGAAGTTTAGCAGATTTATATGGTTTCCTGTGGGAACAGTGGGGAGGCGCTTGAGAACTGTGATCTTTTCTGTTTCTTTTTCAACTTTGTGTGTATCAGAAGACCACTTGTGGAGTCAGTTTTCTGCTCCTGCTTTTACGTAGGTTCTGAAGACCAAACTTACACTGTCAGGCTTGCACGCCCAGCCCTTTAACTACTGAGCCGTCTTGCTTGCCTGTGAGCTGGGATTTGTAGGTTCTAGGATAATAAAGGGAGGCTTCAGGGAACATGTAGACATCAGTTGGCTAAATGGCAAAGAAGTTTCTAAGCCCTGAGGAGAGCTGTGCACACACTCGGGGAAGACAGAGAGTTAAGTAGCATTTGGGTGAACTGAGAATCAGTGAGCAAATCCAAGTGAGTAGATGGAAGGTAGAAGTTTCTGGAAATGAGAGATAACCAGGACTTTAGGGGCTGGTAGAAATCACAACAGAGCTAGACTGTGAGTTAGTTCAAGGCAGAGGGCTGTGTATAAGGCAGCAGGACCGGAAGGGGAAGGGCAGATCAGTTAACAGAACCGAGGATGTGAATGGCAACTCTGGCATTGCGAAGTGCTTCTTGCATTCCGGTGACTAAGTGTCCTAGGCTCTACTGGACTCGCTTCATCCCCACACAGAGGCAAGCTGTTACTCCCTCCTTACTCAGGAGGGAATCAAGCTGCCTTCATGACAGTTAGGAAGTGGTAAAGTCAGGATCCAAACCCAGATGGTGTGCTCCAGGTCTCAGCCCTCAACCACAGCGCTTCCTTTCTCATAAGAGGAAACATAGTCAGACATGTTTGTCAAGTGAGGCAACGTCTAGAAAGCTAAACAAGAATATTAAAACAAGAATATGAAAATATAAAGCCGGGGCAAACCGAAATGTGTGATAGAAAGATGTACGTCCCATTAGCCTCACATTTGGTGAAGAGCCCTGAAGAAAAGGCATCGCAGGTGCGGAGAGAGTGTTCTGATTGGTTCCTCACCCACATTAAGAATGGGAGACAGTCACCTAGGACAACTGATTTTACATGGAAGAAAGAAGAGAGGGGGAAAACACTCAGGAAATGGAGAAGAGGCGTGAGGAGAAATGGCTTCTCTTAAGCTAAGTGAATTCAGTTGGTTGAAGACTATTGCACTCCTTTACCAAGACTTTGACAGGGTCAAGATGAACCAGGAAAAGGCAGGAATCAGACAACATCTATCAAAGAGATGAAAAAGAAGAACACCCACCAATTCTGCTAGTGCAGGCCAGCAACCTGGTCTTGTCAGGGAAGGAAGCATTTCTTATTGGCTTACTCTGTGTGCACAGTGGCCAGAAAAATACTAGATACTCAGTAAATAAATATTTTGCAGTATGAACTGGTCATCATAAGTAGTTATGCTACATTCTCATTGTTTGATGTTTTACTATGTGATAACATCAATAGTATAGACATTCAATGTGGTAGGATTGAGCAAATACTATAATATAATTGAAATGTATTATTTATAACACTCAAGACTACATAGCATTTGTAATTGTTTTGTAATATTATAACATTTTAATTTAGGTATTAATTATTCATGAATTAGTTACCTAAAGTACATCAGCTCATACACTAACGTACTGAGTACCTGTCATGCCAAGGCCCTATGCTAGGTACTGGTGGGAGATTACTAAGGCAGAATGCATACAGCTGGCCACGGCTTGAGCAGTGACATTCAGAAAGACATACCACGAACACATGCTCATAACCGATTGCACATACAGTGATTTATTCATGCAGTGTCTGCCTCCCTGAAACACTGACCCCTTGTCAGAAGTAAGGGCATTTAGAAAACTGCTCAATTAGAGAAGAACTGTCATGGATAGGCCACAGTGGAAACAGGACATAGGTGCAATTGTTTTATTAAGAAAATGTTTCTTTCAACTGGTGGAAATAATTGATTGTTTAAATAAGACTGACTTAGAATTGACTTTTCTTGATACAGTTTCATAAAGAGAAATGATAGAACTGTGTTCACTAACAACTGCATAAGCTTTATTTTCTGTCTTTAAAGTTCAGTAATGCTTTATCTTCCGTAGTCCACAAAATTACCCAACAATCTCCTCCACTATAATTTATGTAATTAGCAATTGAGCTCTTTTGCTAATAATCCACCATTCATCATATTTGGTTTAATGTGCTCTCAGAAAGAGTTGACTCTGGAAGTTTCCCCATTACCCTAAAAATAAATGTGCAGTAATTCATTGGACTTCATTTCCAAACTCTACACCCAATTTCTTCTCAAGCAGGAGGTCATTCTAACACTGAAGACGAATGATCATGGTTAGAGCTATGGCATGCTGAAGTAAGGAGGAGGTAGAAAGATGGCATGCGTGGCATATGTTTGACCATTCCTTTTTATTCATTTTACATACCAACCACAGATCCCCCTCTCATCCCTCCTTCTGCTCCCCCATCCCCCCCCAACCATCCCCTTCCACTCCTCCAACAAGGTAAGGCCTCCCATGTGGGGACAGCTAAGCCTGGTACATTCAGTTGAGGACCAAGCCCCTCCTCCCTGCATCAAGGGTGAGCAAGGTGTCCCACCATAGGTAATGGGCTCCAGAAAGCCAGCTCATGCACCAGGGATAGATCCTGATCCTACTGCCAGGGGCCCCTCAAACAGACCTGGCTACACAACTGTCTCCCGTGTGCAGAGGGTCTAGTCCTGTCCCGTGCAGGTTCCACCACTGTGGGTCTAAAGTTCATGAGTTCCCACTAGCTTGATTCAGTTGTCTCTGTAGATTTCCCCATCATGATCTTGACCCCCTTGCTCATAGAATCCCTCTTCCCTCTCTTCAACTGGACTCCCGGAGCTCAGCCTGGTGCTTGGTTGTGGATCTCTGCATCTGCTTCCATCAGTTACTGGATTAAGGCTCTATCATGACAGCTAGGTTCCTCCTTGCAGCATTATTCATAATAGCCAGAACCTGGAAACAACCTAGACACCCCTCAACCGAAGAATGGATAAATAAAATGTGATACATTTACACAATGGAATACTACTGAGCTGTAAATAGCAATGACATCATGAAATTTGCAGGCAATGGTTGGAACTAGAAAATATCATTCTAAGTGAGGTAACCTAGACTCAGAAAGACAAACATGGTATGTACTCACTCATAAGTGGATACTAGATGTAAAGCAAAAGATAATCAGATTACAACCCACAGCTCCAGAGAAGCTAGGTGTGACCATTCTTTTTTTTTAAGATTATAAATTTGGTTTATTGTAAAAGAAATTCAAGAATAACCAGTTAAATTCTTATCTGCATGCTACCCACGACAGCCAGGAAGCATTAACCATTTTTACATCAGGGAGGACACAAGAAAGACTGCATTGAGGCCGTGATTCAGGGAAGGGAGCTCAGATCCCCTGCAGTCAGCACAAGGGTTTGATAAGGTCAGAGCTGTCAGGCACTGAGGGCTGCTGGACACTGAGGTATTACTGGAAAATGTTCCCGAGGGAGGAGGAAGACAGAACATCTCACTTTGTGGGTGAGCTTAAGCGATTCAAAGTTTAGGAACAACTTCTTTACTGATAGCAAGATGCAAGCTCAGTCTTTATTGAAGAGAAAGAAATTATGAAAGCTTTGCTATCACAGCCCCACTACCTTCACCAGCCCACGCCCACCTTCCCACTCTCCCCCACACTAAAGCTAGTTTGCCCACAGAGGATGCAGACTGACTCTGTGACTTACTGGCAAATGGTAGACACTCACCAGTGCTCTATCGTCTGCACACTCACCACACACTGTTTTCTGTCATCCTGCTGCTCAATTTTGAATTAGAGTAGAACTCCATGTCTCTTCTAAAGGGTTTGACCATTCTTCACAGCCCTTTGGCACCTGTACATCGTTAACAGCACTGTACAGGAAAGCGCTGCTGTCAGACATTCATACTAACCATGGCAGCTGTGCTTCTGCTGGGACCCTGAATTTCCTACTAACTGCCCAAGGAACACAGCAGTGCAATGTACTTTTAAAAAAGATTAAAACATTATTGATAAAGCTTAAGTCTTCATGATCAACACTGTTAATCTCCCATCGCTGTGATTCTTCTATGTTTCTACCTCAGTGTTTTAAACATGTGTATGTAATATTGGAAAATGTTAAAACATAAATAGCATCATGCTGTAATATATCTGTCACTGGTATCATTATTCATATTGCTTTTTTCATGTAGTGGTGTGTGTGCACATGCATTTTTAAGTATATGTATACATGTATGTTCATGTATATATATATGGATGTGTGCATGCTTCTATATGAACATGTGTGCCTGTGTGGGAGTGGAGGTTCATGTGTGTATACATACATGTGTATGTGCTTGTGTTTGTGCATGTATAGGTATGTAGGTGTGTATTGGTCATGTTCTCTTGCTTGGCAAGACACAATGACCATGGCAACTCTTATAAAGCAAAGCATTTCATCTGGGCTTGCTTACAGTTTCAGAGGTTTTGTCTATCATCCTCATGGTGAGGAGCATGGTGGTACACAGGCAGACATGCAGCTGAGAGTTCTTCATCCAAATCCAAAGGCAGCAGGAAGAGGGAGACACTGGGCCTGGCTTGAGCATTTGAAACCCCAAAGCTGCCCCCAGTGACACACTTACTCCAACAAGGCCACAGTTCCTACAGTACTGGCACTCTCTGATGACTAAGCATTCAAACATATGAACCTCCGGGGGCCATTCATGTTGAAGCCACCACAATGTGTGTGCATGCCCGTATATGTGCGTGCACGTGTGTTTTCATTCATTTATGCATGGCATTTGTGTACACATGCTTATGTAAGTGTGTACTTGTGTGTGCATATATATGAATGGGTGTTTGTGCATGCTTGTGGGCATACCTGTGTGTATTCATACATGTGTATGGGTTGAGGTGCATGTGTGTACCATGTGTAAGTGTGCATGTGTGTGTGTGGGGTGCATGTGTGAGTGTATGAGTGTAGTTCTAACTTGGTCTTTTAAGCTCTAATGCTTCATAGGATGAAACTCCTCCCCAGGTGTAGCTAGAGTTTTCCTGCCTGGCCCACAGTCAGGATAAATCTCTCTCACCTGCCAGTCCCACAGCCGCTCAGACCCAACCAAGTAAACACAGAGACTTATGTTGCTTACAAACTGTATGGCTGTGGCAGGCTTCTTGCTAACTGTCCTTATATCTTAAATTAATCCATTTCTATAAATCTATACCTTGCCACATGGCTCGTGGCTTACCGGCATCTTTACATGCTGCTTGTCCTGGCGGTGGCTGGCAGCCTCTGGCAGCGTCTCCTTCCACCTTCCTGCTCTTTTTATTCTCTCTGTTAGTCCCGCCTATACTTCCTGCCTAGCCACTGGCCAATCAGTGTTTTATTAGCAACACATTTGCCATACAGAACATCCCACAGCACCCAGGCACTGGTGAGGTGAACATTTCTTGTACTTGGTGAACTCCTGCTCCATTCTCAAGAATTTAAGTCCTTTGATGAGGCTCCTAACAAGCTAAATCCTCCCACTGCCCACACTATTTCATTGCTCATTTGTTCATTTCACAGTTATCTATTTTTGCTACATTTAGAGATGGATTGTACCGGAACTACAGAGAAGAATATGTATATAATCCCTGCCATCCAACCACCACAAAAGTAGGAAGAGGAAAGTTAAATGCAAAAACCACCAAATCTGGTTTCCCAAACATACATGCCATGCATGTATGCATGAACATGAGCAAGCATACATACACATGCATAAACACAAGCACATACATATGGATGGATATACATATGAATCTTCACTTCCACAAAGACACACATATTTACACAGGAGCATGTACACATGTCCATATGTACATATGCACACAAATGCATTCACATACACGTGCATACACATGTGCATACACTCATACACACATGCATACACATGTGCATACACACACATTGTTATGTGGAAGGAACATGAGAATGCTCTGGTATGGGATATCCTGGAGCTGTAGGAGACAACACTACACTGCAGGAGTCCAGGGGGTGCAGGCTGTCTCACTGCAACATCAGATGTTACACAGACCCTGCCTGGGCATCAGTGTAACACATGTTAACTCCTTTATGAATCTAATGAGGTAGAAGTACTATATTATATATGAATTTTATCAAGAAATAGACAAAGAATTACCACTTCTCATTTAGTCTGACTCTAATGTCTGTCTCTGTCTTTTAAATCCTACTTCTCTGATGTCTCCAGATTACTTTGCATTTGAACAATTATTAATTACATTTTCAGAAGTCAACATGGCCTCCCCCTGGAGACTGAGTTTAGAGCTGTGTTCCTTAACTCAGTCCTAATCCTTTCTCTGCTCAGAGCAGCTCTGCATTGTGCTGTTTATTTGATTTACGATTCTACTCCAAAGTTTATTTAAACAAATGATTCTAAGCCAACACACACACACACAAACACACACACACACACACACACACACACACACACACACACACACACACTCTTCTGTGACAGGAAATCCTTAGGTCTCAGTCAAGTGCTTAGTGGTGCCAGAGCAAACCCTGGGCAGGTCTTACACTCTGAGAACATCTTTGACAGCTGGTAACAGATGAGAGGGTACCATTTGTCAGGATCTAGCATCAGAATCCCCCACAGTCTAGTAGGGCATCAACACTGATGCCTGAAAACCATGCCTGAGACGTATAACTGCCTCCTTTGTCAGCAAAACAGTGTCTCCAAGGATCTTAATTAAGACAGATTTTAAAATGGACACATGGGTCACTTCTTTTGGTTTTTAAACCCTGTCATCATTTAAAATATTAGAAAGTCACATAGGAAAGTAATAGTGTACTCCTGTAATCCCAGCCTTAGGGAGACTGAAGCAGGAAAACCGTGAGTTTAAAGCTATCCTAATCTACAAAACAAGGCCCTATTTTCCAAAAGAAGTCATATAGTCTGTACTTGTTCCATATCTACTTAACAACTTAGAGGAGGAGAGATGAATGCAATATCCACTGTTGCTGAATATGTTCATGCAATTAAATATAGGATGCATGCTCCATTTAAGTTCTCTTTGGGAAGTATGTCCTTTTCAGTGACCTGTTCTATGTTATTTTATAATATGATGATTCTTATAAAGCCCATAGTCTGTCTTTCTCTCTTTCTCTCTCTCTCTTTCTTTCTTTCTTTCTTTCTTTCTTTCTTTCTTTCTTTCTTTCTTTCTTTC
>CABHPR010144621.1:8798-24508 GCA_902168415.1 Peromyscus melanophrys | reverse complement strand
TTTTTTTTTAAGCCTACAGCACCCGGTATTCCCAGGCGGTCTCCCATTCAAGTACTAACCAGGCCCGACCCTGCTTAGCTTCCGAGATCAGACGAGATCGGGCGCGTTCAGGGTGGTATGGCCGTAGACGCTATCTAGTTCTTATATCTTAAATTAACCCATTTCTATTAATCTATAAGTTGTCACTGGTACTTTCACATCTTGCTTCCTCTGTGTCTGGCTGGTGACTCCTGACTCAGCCTTCCTGTTCCCAGAATTCTCTTCTCTGCTTGTCCCACCTATACTGTACTTCCTGCCTGGTTACTGGCCAATCAGCATTTTATTTATCAACCAAATCAGAGCAACACATTCACAGCATACAGAGCGATATCCACAGCAGACAATGAAAACCAAATCCAGTAAAAGCTTTCAGTGGTTATAGAAAATAAACTTCTGGCATATTTTCAAATAGAGTTATACAGGCACATGGCAGATAGTAAATAAGCATTCACTCATTGGACCATCAAAACTACTAATGACATCTGGGCTGTGTCTGCTAGGGTGCTGCAGGTTGTATTTACATCATTGTACACTGCACTGCTATTTTCTGATAAGAAAATGAAAGCACAGGAGATTAAATGAGCTATTCAAAGCCACAGACCTAACAGGTGGGAGAAATTGGAATTTGAATAGCAGAAGCTTAACAACTATATAAAAATCATATTTAGAAGAACAACGGGACTCTGGGTGTCCTAGGAATGCTAAAATTGTTGAGACCCCCAAAGATCTTGTGTATATATGAATTATGCCCACAAATGTTGACCATAGTAGAAACTAAAACTGATATTACAGGGGTTGGAGAGATGGCTTAGTGCTTAAAACACCTGCTACTCCATCACAGGACAATTTAGATCCCAGCACCGTTGTGCCTCTGGCATCTCACAAATATATGTATATATTTTAACCAATACAGTGTATGCCAGGAGTGTGCAATGCCTATGAAGGTCAGGAGAGAGCATTGACTCCTGTGAAGCTGAACTTATAGGTGGTTGTGAGCCACCCAGTGTGGGTGCTGGAACCCCACCTCTGATTCTCCGGAAGAGCAGAAATCATGCTTAACCACTGAGCTATCTCTCCAGCCCTGTGATGTTGTAGATTTTAAACTTTGCTTTCTTCATTTAAAAAATAATAATCTCACCAGATATTAATTTTCTGAGCCAAAAAATTCAACGAGAAGAATGGCAAATAAAATTGTAATTATAAGTGTCTCTGATTATTAATATAATTGTTTTGTTAAAGTTTCATGAATCTCTGACACGATACATGCACAGCAATCCTATTTGTTATTTTTAAATGAAATTAAGATATACTCATAAACCAAAAGAATGGCATTTTTTTTTACAAGTTTGTAAGTAATTTTAATATTGGCCTTCACAGAAGACAGCTGGAGTCTCTTGTCTGCATCCACATTGATCTGCTGGTTTGGTTGAAGCCTATGAAGAGGTAGCCCCACAAAGACACACAGTTGTAAGATGGATGAGTGTTCTGAGGATTTTTTAGGCATCACAAGTGGAGGTTATTTCTTTAGAGACTGCACACAGATGGTTTTCTACTTTTATTATCCTTTCTGATTTTATCTCTTACAAATCATTATCATCTTTCTTCCAAAAGGAAATTTGCTATTTTTAAAATACAATTTACAATAGAAATCCTAAGCTGGGCAATTTTTAAAATTTAATTATCAATTTTCAAGGCGATCAGTATGTGTGTGTCCCAGAAACTTCTAGAGCTTTCCAGTGAGTTTCATGTCTTTCTTTCACTTGTTCCTTTTTACATTATTATGATGTTTATTTAGTCAATGTGCTTTAATCACTTGAATTTATGTAAGTTATCTTTAGCCAGTGTCTTAGTTCATGTTCTGTTGCTAACAACATAATACACAGACTGGGTGAGTTACAAGGGAAAGAGATCTATTTCTAGCTCATGGTTCTGGTCCAAATTGAGGGGATGCACCTAATTCCTTCTTGGTTCCTGAGTCCTGAGGTAGTAAAGGATACATGTTGAGACTGAGACCCAGAACACTGGATGTTACAGCAGACCCTCTCCTGAGGTAACCTGTTACTGAATATTATTTTCAGGTGCATTACTTTTGTTTATGCTGCATTTGTTTAACTCTGTGAAGCTGTGTTTCTTGCCTGTCTAAAACACTCGATGGTCCAATAAAGAGCTGAATGGCCAATAGTGAGGCAGGAGAGAGAAATCAGTGGGCCTGGCAGGCAGAGAGGATAAATAGAAGGAGAAACCGGGGAGAAGGGGAGGAAGGAGCAAGAGAAGGAGGAGGACCCCAGGGGTCAGCCACCCAGATACACAACCAGCAACAGAGTAAGAAAGAAAGGTATACAGAAATAGAGAATGGGAAAAGCCCAGAAGCAAAAGGTAGATGGGATAATTTAAAATTAAGGAAAGTTGGCAAGAAATAAGCCAAGCTAAGGCTGAGCATTCATAATTAAGAATAAGCCTCCATGTGTGATTTATTTAGGAGCTGGGTGTGGGCCCCCCAAAATAGCAGAAACAAACAATGACAGTAACCCTGAACTCACTATTCTCCTAAGGCATCAATGACACTCACAGGTTAACTCAGTCTTATGACAAAGCTCTAATCACCCATCCTACATGCTCCCGCCTCTTGTTATCTCTCAATGGTATTAAACATCTGCATGAGTTTTTGAGGGCAAAAACCACCTCTAGGGCATAGCATCAGCATGGCTTTGACACATTCTTCTCAACCTCCCATAAAGTCAAATTCTCTGCCATTCCCTGTCCACTATGTCATCAGCAATTTTTCAAAGGGATGCAGGCTATTTTGGATGAAAAGACTAGCCCTCAATATTCTGACTCCTAGTATGTATTACAGCCCACACTGGGCAGACCTAGAAAATATCTTTTGAAAAAGTGAGGGGGCCATGAATGTATACCATGATTTTACAATGCTATCCTACAGATATTTGGGGACCACACAATTCTTCGTTGTGAGGGATGGTCTGTCCATTGTAGGATGCTTGGCATGGTGTCAGGGGTCTCCCCCATAAGCACCTACCTAAGCTGATCAGTTAATGTTGTGTTCATCCATTGTAGAATGTCTTGAAGAGGGTTGAGAAAATTGCCCCTAACTGCTCAGGTTTCTCTTAAGATTGCATAAATCTTTTAAATTCTACAAAATATCCTTGGTTATAAATCATTGGTAAATATCTGCATTTCTAGTAACATTAAGATAAACACTGTATTGTTACTGTTTTGCACAGTTGTGACCTAAAAGCTGCCAGAATGACTTAAAGGAAGAATGACTCGCTTTGGCTCACAGTTTTGGAGGGCTCAGTACATGGAAATTTGGCCCAAGTTGGGAATAAAATCATGGAAGCAGAAACACATAAAGGAGTAAGCCCTCCACCTCACAGAAACTAAAAAAGGAAGGGACAGAAAAATTAAGCACAACCTTCAGAGGCACGTTTCCAGCTACCCACTACTTGCAGATTCACCTCTCATTGAAACCAAGGCTTTATTTTGTTTGCTTTGGTTTTAGTCATAGACAATTTGTCTTCTCATCCCAAGTTTGGATGTGTCTGTGACTTCATTAGCTTTGCCCTGCTGTGTTTCCTAACCTTGTTTTCATGGCTAAGGTAGTCAGCCTCTGTTGTTTTTGTTTTTACTCTTTTGCTCTTCTTGGGGCCCACCACTCAGCTCCCAGATAAATCACACATGGAGGCTTATTCTTAATTATGAATGCTTGGTCTTTGTTTGGCTTAGTTTCTAGCCAGTTTTCGTTAAATTATCCCATTCTCTTACTTCTGTAAATCTTACTCTTACTCCGTGGCTGGCTGTGTAGCTGGGTGGCTGGCTCCTCCTTCTCCTTCTCTCACTCCTTCTTTTCTCTTTTCTCCACCTCCCAGATTTCTCCTCCTATAAATTCTCTCTGCCTCCCAACCCCACCAGTGCCTATCCTTTCTCCTGCCTTGCTATTGGCCATTCAGCTCTTTATTAGACTATCAGGTGTTTTAGACAGGCACAGTAACACAACTTCACAGAGTTAAATAAATGTAGCATAAACAAAAGTAACATGCCTTAAAATAATATTCCACAACAAGCCTCTTTAAACAGAATTCACTTTTCAGTGCTTTCCTTTAAGCCTGCCCAGGTCATGTCTTAACCTCTCACTCATGTTTTTTTTTTTTGTTTGTTTGTTTTTTCTCTAAAACATTTATTCATACAATACATATTTAATCATGTTTTTCCCTCCCCCAGTTCTTCTCAGATTCCCATCTTCCCTACCCACTCAACTTTATGTTCTTCCCTCCTACCCTCCTTCCCTTTCTTCCTTTTCCTTTCTTTCTCTACCTCTCTCTCTCTTGCTTTTTCTTGATCTTACACACACACACACACACACACACACACACACACACACACACACACACACCAAAATAAACAAGCAAAAAATACAGTAAGACAAAAAAAAAGATAAAAACTCAAATGAAATAAAATCCCACAAAAGATCCATGGAGTTCACTTTGTGTTGGCTGACTGCTCCTAGGCTTGGGGTCTGCCCTGGGGTGTGCTTGATAATACCCAGTGACACTCTCCCATGTGTTTGAAACCCCAGTTCTTAGCTCTGTTTGTACCATTTGAGATTATCTATGTCTTATTTTCTGTCTTCACTTCTGGGTTACAGAATTTGACTCATTTTGAAAAGTAGCCAAGACTGTAATGAAACATGTCTCTATAGTGTTTTATCCAGGACTACTGTGTCTGTGGCTGGAGGCATTTATCCATGTGTACCAGTTCACACTGCCTCAGCCTCCACTTCCTGGTCATAGTTCCTGAGACACACCACACTTATACAGATTCTTTTCTGTATATTTCCCTGTTATTTCCAAAAAATACACACAAATGAAATGTGTTCACTATGCTCTTATTAAAAAGCAACACAAAGGCTCGAGAGATGGCCCAGTGTTTAAGACAATGTACTGCTCTTACAAAAGACCTGAGTTTGGTTCCCAGAACCCTTGTCAGGCAGCTCACAGCTGCCTGTAACTCCAGCTCTAGGGGATCTGGCACACATGGCTTCTGAGGGTACTTGTTCTCATGTGGGCATCCCTCCCTCCATACTCATATACTCCTGATCAAAAAAAGAAAAAAGAAAAAAGAAAAAAATTCTTCAAAAATAGGCAACACAATACAGATTTCTTAATTTATAGGAAATTTTTCTTCTAGTTTACAATACAAAAGTTCCATTTCAGTTAAAATGGGGCCATGTAACATAACTAAAATATTGCAAGTCACTAGGCAATGAAGTTACCCAGTCACATTTTAATCTTCATTTTTCATAATAAGAACTTTTAAAATAGTAGAAATATCAGGAAGTTAAATGTAGAGAGCAGTTAGAAACAGTATGTAAATACAATTATTTAGCAATACCTCATCTGCAGATCATGAAACATAGCTCTTTGGGGATGATGGAAATCTGTCTCTCTGCAGGTGGTAGCAATGCAAGGATTGTTGGGCTCTGAAAAGCCCTTGCCCTGCAAACAGGAAGGCCTGAGTTCAATCCCCAGAGCACACACAGAGCTTCGGTCAGAGTGGCCCACTCCAACCCAAGGCTGGCGAGATGGGTGAGGAGTGGGTGAGGTGGAATGACAGACAGACCTGTGGAAACTCACTGAAAAGTTCTAGGTCAGTCAGAGACTCTGTCTCAAATAAAGAGACTCGGTCCTCCCATTCAATCATTCGAGCACAACACTAAACTAGAAGTCACAATATCTATGCAGAGGACCTGGTGCAGACCTGTGCAGGCCCTGTGCATGCTGCTTCCATCTCTGTTATTTAGAGAGCCTTGTTTACTTGGTGTTCTCCTTTCCCTCCGGCTCTTACACCCTTTCTGCCTCCTCATCTATGGGTTTCCGAGGGGCAGGATTTGATGGAGACATCTCCTTTAGGGCTGAGTGTTCCTAGGTCTCTCATTCTCTGTGTAATGCCTGACTGTGGGTCTCTATGTTTGTTTCCATCTGCTGCAGGAGGAGGCTTCTCTGATGATAGCTGAACTGATCTATGGGTACAGCAGAATATCATTTTATCACTACATTTTTTTCTGGTTTTAGACCAGTATTATTTGGTTTTTCCCTAAGTTCCTGGGCTATATAGTCTCATGTTCTTGGTCACCCAAGCAGTGTTGGGTATAGACTACATCTGGTAGAGTGAGCCTGTAGTCAGATCAGTCCCTGATCAGTTCTCCCATAAGCTTTGTGCCACCATTGCCCCAGCATATACACCCTCGTAGAAAGGGGTTTGTGGTTCCCTTGGAGTTTATGTTAATCTTCTGATGGCATACAGAATACCTTCCGGTACCAAAGAGGCTGGGGCATAGTGGTGGAGGCTCTGTGTAGGCACCAGCTGAACATCATGTTCAATGTAGGTGTTGTCTTCAGCAATGGGACCTTGCTGTCAGTTGGTGGACAGCCACCCTATGGTCAGCTTCCACTGGGGAAAACAGGCATGTGGATTTTATGAAATGAGCACTTGGTACACAGAAAAGCGTCTAAGGTTTTCTTGGATTAGCCAGGTTAGACCAGATGGGAAAGGATAAGTAGAGCCTTGAAAGATGAGTCAGAGGAAGGGAGGCGGCCACAGAGGCACGAGAACGTCACTGGTCAGACAGGGATAATTAGCATATGAGACTATGAGACTCTGGAGAATATAAAAGCATATAAAAAATTTAAAAGAAAAGAGGTGTCTGTGGAAAGCTCAACTGAAAAGTGCTGCTCCATAAGCATGAAGGCCCAGTCATGCATGGGTGCATGTGCCTCTCATCTCAGTGCTGGAGAGGCAGAGATAGGTGGATTCCAAGAGCTCTCTGGCCAGCCAACATAGCCCCAGGTCCCAGTGAGAGATGATTTCTCAAAAACAAGGGGGACAGCCTCTGAGGAATGACACTAGAGAGGTTGACTTCTAGCCCTCACATGCACACACCTGCACACACACATGTAGACCCTGTGCACACATGTGGGAACATGCACACATGCATGAACACATGTGTGCGCGCTCGCGTGTGCACACACACACACACACACACACACTTGTATCTATACATACAAAATAACACACACAAAGAAAAGGTATAATATAATGTAATAGTTTCCATTTCCTCCCTTCTGTTCCAGTTCAGAAGTAGATGACAGATTTCCCCAGGAGAAAGAAAGAGCATGTGTTATACAGCTCTTCCCCAGGTTTCAACACAGGCAGACGCCATGAACGTCAGTTGGGAGCCAGGTGGCATCTTGTATTGGGGTTTTATCATTGTGACATACTTCCTGTTAACTCCTGTTGGATATGTGTGGGGAGATAGCCCAATAATTTAATAGATTGCCTTGTTTTAGACTTGCAGAGTCTATATTACATTGGACCAAGGGGAAGCAATGATGTACAACCTGAGCCACCAAAATAAGGAACAAGCAAATAGGCCTGAGCATGGTACAATCTTAAAACCAAAATATAAGCTGGGAAAGATTATTGGTAGAAAAGTGGAGGCAACAGACTTTTTACTGGGTTGTCACCCCCAAAGTTCAAGGCTATATGGATTTCCATAATAAAATTGGGACAAAGCAGTCCACTTATTCTTGGCTTTTCTTTTAAACCTGAACATGCACCAGGTGCCTAAAGGAATGGCCCCTGTGATGAGGTCCCTTAAATTCTTAATGGCTGGGAGTTACAGGCAAGCATTGTACGACAGAGGCCATGTCTGGGCTCCATGCATCGTTCTTAGGCAACTCTTGTTGGGACTGCATGACTGTGTTGTTCCTTTAGCCAAACAAATTGCATAGCTACTAACTTGTAACCACCTTAGGTTATGCTGTGTCCGCTTCATGGTTCTAATGGCCCAGCATTTATTTCCAAAGATGATCATAATTTAGAATGGACTGAGCATCCAGATATTATGAAACCATTTAGACCATTTGTGTATCCACTCCAATCTTCTATGGGTGCCCCTGGAGTGACAGATGACGGGTGACATGGGCTATGTCAATCCGTTAATATTGTAACTTTATGTCAGTGTGTTCAACTATCAGAAATGCCCCTTTCCACTTGAATTTAAATGCTGGACTACCCAGCTCTTTGCCTGTCTTGACATAAAAATTGCATTCAATTTGATAATCACAGCTTCCTTATTGAGGTGTAAACAGTTGTTTGAATGTTCATAGCACTTCCCATCACCTCATTGAGGCCCTGAAGCCACAGGTGAGGTCTGTCCCATTTCCAGGATGCAATGGTGGCCAGCAAGAGGCTGGCTGTGGGGGCCATAACTTGATGCCCTGTGTCTACCCTTTGACTTGGAGTCTTTACCACTTGTGAGTAACTTGTACTTTTTCATTTTTTAGGGCAACATAACTATTTATGTGCTGGAAGAAATGACTGCATTGTTGATAAAATCCGCAGAAAAAACTGCCCAGCATGTCGCCTGAGGAAGTGCTGTCAGGCTGGCATGGTCCTTGGAGGTAATGTGGACGTTTCCGTCAATAGTATAGTGTCTTCTAACACAGAGTCAGAAGAATCCCTGTTTTATCCATCTTTATTCCTGTTTTTTCTTGTTCATTGGTGATGAGCATTCATACTCCAGTCTGAAACAACCAACAATACAATCCTGTTAACTCTGGAGACTTCGAACATGCTGAGTTCTGTTGGGAGAGGAACCCCCTCTGTCTCTGCTGTGTATCAGTAGACTTTATGATAGGGCCTGGACCTGTCTGTAGGCAGTATGGGTTGGAGTCTAGGCTCTGCCACTTACTACTTATGTGATTTTAAATAATCCACCAATCCTTTGGGGCCACTAGGCTTTTTAACTGTAGAATAAGAGTCCAGAAGTCTCTTTGAGCTCAGAACTTGATTGTGAAAGTTTGTGAGATGCAAATTAAGCAATGACTAACTAACCAAGGTTACCACCATGGACGAAGAATCCATTTCATGGACATGTAGTAGTAACTCCCTACTGTATTTTTGTTTTTAGGCTCTTACGGCTTTTAATAATAATATAGTAGTGAATGCACTAAAGTTGGACCTGGCAGATGACTGAGTAGCTAAAGGTATTTCCACCAAGCCTAATGACTGAAGTTCAAACTCCAGAGCCCAAGTGGTGGGAGGGGAAAACCAACTTCCCAAATTTGTAGTCTGTCCTCCATATGTGCAGCATGGCATATATGCAGCCTGTGTGTGTGTGCTCCTTCATGCATGTGCACACATGCACACACACAAACAAACACACTTAATGAAATACATTAAAGTCATGAGTTTGAGAGATAGTAAAATGCTTGTCTTGCAAGCATGAGTACTTGAGTTTGATCTCCAAAATCCACCTTTTTTACAGGACTGGGTATGGAAACACTGACTTATGACCCAAGTTCTAGGGAGATAAAGACCACAATTTCACTGAGGTTTGGTGGCTGGCCAGTCTAGCCTGCTTTACAAACTCCAGGGCTATGAGCAGACTTTGTCTTCACAAGAGAAAATAGAGGAATGACGTTCATGGTTGTCCTCTGGTCTCTACAACCACATGCACAAGAATACGTGAACACTCTTACACACACACATGCTCTCATACACATACACACAAACATATCAGAGTCAGACCTTAAAATAGTGGTTGTGTTTATTCTTTGAGAATTTCATATATTTTGGTCACATTCATTCCCTCCATAACACTTCTCAGGTTTCCCCTCACCTGCCCACCACACAGCTTCTACCTCTTTCTCCCTTCCTCTTTTCCTCTTTCTTAAGACTAAAATGCCATGGGATCCAGTGTGTGCTGGTCGACTCCTCCTGTGCACAGGGCCTGCCGTGGAGTGTGGTTGACAGACTCAATGTCATTGCACTGGGAGGGGAGAGTCGAGGCTACACAAGAATGTCTAGGAATCAGCTTTGTGTGTGGAGAAGACCTGTCAGAAGCCCAGTGAGACATGTGTTCATGCTGAGGTGAAGGCTTTCTTCTTCCTGGAGCTGCCCAAAGCAGCTTGCTTGTGTTCCCTCTGTGTTCCACGTTTCTTCCTTTGGGAAATGTTATTTTTAGACCAATATTCTTCAAATTTAAAACCTCACCCAAGTGTTATTTCCTCCCTAAAAATTTTGCCAATGTTCTTGGGTAAAATTAACACCCATTCACCATTCTGGCCACTTTGCTGAACTGCAATAATTCACTGAGCTGCAGCATTCCTAGTATTTTATGGTTTTATGACTAAAGACTATTTTCCTCAAGTAAACGCCCAAGTCTCAAATGTGTCCATACAATGCCTGGTTGGGGAGGTGCTCAGAAGGCAGTGACTACATCAGTCACCCATTTTCAGTACTTCTCAAGTCCTGCACCTCAATTTCCTCCTCTTTCCTTTTCAGCTTTGTCTTCAACAGTCTTGGTGACCTCCCACATTTTAGAAAGCCAGGATTTTCTCACAAGTCATACTTCTTGCTTTTGGAGCTGCAAAATGGACTTGGAGATGCTGTGGCCACTCCCTGGCTCCATTGCTGTTTTTTTTTCTACAGCATGGTTACCTTAGAGAACACCATGGCCTCTAATTTGATGATCCACCTCCATCAGGATTGTAACATTGTTATCAATTCTTTGACAATTTCGTAATGGATTTTGATAATACTTAACCCCTATTCCTCCCCCAACTCCTCCTAGAACTACCTTACCCAACTTTCTCTCTGTCTGTCTGTCTGTCTGTCTGTCTCTCTCTCTCTCTGTCTCTATGTCTCTCTGTCTCTCTCTGTGTGTCTCTCTGTGTATCTCTCTGTTTCTCTGTCTCTCTCTGTGTGTCTCTCTCTGTCTCTGTCTCTGTCTGTCTATCTCTGTCTCTGTCTCTGTCTCTCTGTCTCTCTTTCTGTCTCTCTTTCTGTCTCTCTCTCTCTCTCTCTCTCTCTCTCTCTCTCTCTCTCTCTCTCTCCCCCTCTCTCCCCCCTTTAAAATAATAATTCACAGAGTCCAGTTGTCACTGCCCACATACTAACGGGTATGGGGTGGGGGTCAGCCACTGGAGCTTGGTTGACCCATCCATCAGGAACTTTAATCTGGGATTCTCCCTTAAATCCCTTTAAAGGATTCTTCCCTTTGACCACAGGTTAGAAATAGAGTTCAGGCAGAGTATTCAGAGTATGTCTGATGATGTAAGGTCAACCTAGAGAGTCTCATGCTCTCTCATAATGTTCTTGAGCTCTGCCCTGTCATCCAAGCTTGTATAGTCTTTCAAGGCCCTCTCTATACATACATCTTGTCCGTTTACTCCATTATTCAAGCCATACCCTAACACCTCCAGAATTACCACTATATTTTCATAATTCTACATTATCACTGTTTTAGCTTAGATTCTTCCATCTTCTGATTTCTTTTCTCGCCTCCCTTCCTTTCACTTCCTTCCTAATTTTCTTTCTTTCTGCCTACCCTTCACTCCTATTTCTTCCTCTTTTTTGATAACAGCAGAAAATAACATTTCTCACTGTGTGCAATGCTTGTCTTGCAAGTAGGGAGACCTTGAGCTTGATTTCTAGAACTCACCTTTTTAGAAAGGCCGGGCAGGGTGATTCCAGTTCTAGGGTGGTGAAGATCAACACATCACTGGAGTGTGATGGCCAGCCAGGCCAGCCTGCTAGGAATACTCTGGGGCTGTAACAGACACTGCCTCACAAACTCCAGTCCTCCTGGGGCTTGCACACGCAGTGAGGTAAGTGACACACATACCAAAGGACAAAGGCTCTGTGAACACTGTTGAGCAGGTGGATATATGCATGAGTGTCAGGGGGACAGCTTGTCCCTGAGCCTTACAGCGGTCCATATCTTCATTTGACTTAGCTGTTTCCTGAAACAATGAGTTTGATAGTGATATCTTTCCTAAAGCAGAGTGAATACATTCCAAATGGCTTAAATGTACATTCAATGTACTGCCAAAAACAGCGTATGTAGCAGAAGTGGTTTTACTCCTCCAGGGGAAGAATGGATTAGGCCAGTGTGGTTTGTGTAGTGTGTTACACACCCTACTTGTAGAACAGCTGCCCTTGCTGTTCTACTCACAGAATGGTCTAATCTCTACTAAGATGACCGAATTGTAAAAGGTGTGGGTCTGAGTCTGGAGAACATGGGGCAGAGTTCACCAGGGGAAGATATAGAGGAGCCAGGAGTGTACCATATCCTTCCTGTGGCCTGGTTTCAAGAGGGCTAAGAGTGGGGACAGAAAGGAGCAAGATCCACCTGGGCCTGCTGTGAGCCACTACTGTGGTGCCCATCACCCTTCAGAGCCCCTCAAGTCAGTGGAGCCCAGGTGAACACGGGCTTCCTCTACAAACTGGCCTCCTTCACATGCTGACCTTTCCAGAGCTTTCTCTACTCCCAGCTCCCCTACCTCCACAGGAAGACAGCATACTTGACCCACATGCCACACAGCATTATGCTAAGAAGGATAAGGAGAAAGTGAATTCTGAGAGATATGGCGAAAGTTTCCAAGAAGAGCCCCAGAGTGTGAACACTTTATGAGAGGAAAAGGAGGATGGTGTATACAAATAAACTGTGTATATCTGAGGAAGTACAATGTTGTACAGCTTGACAAGGACTTCTAGATGTAAGTCAGTGGAATGGGAAGAAGTGAAGCCTGGAAGTACGTTGGAACAATAGGAATCTTGAGTTTGAACTCCAGTCATCAGACAGTATAGAAGTGATCTTTTCAAGCCAACTACCCTTGGTCTGCCTGTGAATAAATCCCTTTTTCACACTCAGCCCAGTCTTCCATCCCTGAAGTACTCTTTCTCTCTTCCTCAGTCATGTCCACCACCCTTCTGAAGCCTGTGCTCTGGGTCACCTCCATCTGTGTCTGCACGTGGTTTGCTTCTGCCTGCACACTTTCTCTGTACTACTCATGAACTCTGACTTATATTTTATCATAAGTTCAGGGGTAACATTCAACAGAGTAGATAGCATCTAAGGAGAGACATCTGAGGCTGATCTCTGGTGTACACGTGCACACACACACACACACACACACACACACACACACACACACGAGAGAGAGAGAGAAGGCAAAAGGAAATGGAACGTCAGTGGAATACTTCTTCAGAGCAGACCAGAACATGGGGAAAGGAAGGATTCCATGCCATGGGTGCATACCAAAGTAGTCACAGATCAGAGAAATACATTGAGCTAGCAGCCTGTTGGCCAAGCTTCCTTGACAATGCTTCTGTTTGTCTGTCCCTGATTCCTGTTTCTTATTGTGACCCTGTGTCCCAGCGCTTCTGAAATCATAGAGAAGTTAACCTCTTTGTAGAGCATGCCTCTGTCAGTGAACTACTTCTGTGTGCAATGGCCTTTTGAGAATGAAGGGAAAATATTAATGTTTAAAATGTGACAAGGGATGAAATGGGAACTTTTATGGACTAGCCAGCATGCAGGTTGGTTCTCCATTTTCCTAATGTAATATGCAAAGTAGCCAAAACAAACATCTAGTCTCTTGGGGATGTGGATAAAATAGTAAGAGCTTTGTTACATACTATCTAATGCATACACTCAATTAAATAAGGATTTGTAGATTAAAGACAGGAATTAATCCTTTAAGGTCATATTTAAAGTATGTTTTTCTAAGTAGTCTCCACTGCTTATTCTGTGCATGAGTCATTACCACTAGAAACAATTAAATATATGCTATTTTTCCTCTTTAAAAAACCCAGATGTTTCCAACAATGTTCCAAACTGATTGAAGTTGTTTCAACTTAGTTTATCTTTCAAAACAACATGTTGTCTTCAAAATAATTGAGTTTCATAGTGTGGATGGGTCATAAGGACTAACAATACAGCATTTTGGTTTGTTGGTTTGTTTTTGGGTTTGTGTTTTAAGTACAATACTTTCTTCTCTCCCTTCCCTCCCCCAAAGTCCCCTCCCTACTTCCCTTCAAATTCATGGTCTCTCTTTTCATTAATTGTTATCACATGCATATATGTTTTTGTATATACATATATATTCCTAAATATAACCTGTTGAGTCCAAATAGTGTTACTTGTATGTATATTTTCAGGAGTGACCATTTGGCACCAGACCAATTGGTGTGCTCTTTCCTGGGGAAGACCAGCTCTCCTACTCCCAGCTTCCTTCAGTCGTCTGTAGTTCTTTGTGTGCAGAGGAGGCCTTGTGGGCATTCCCCCAGCTCCTTTGTCATGTTCGGTGATGTCTTCATGATGTCATCTTCGTTCAACTGATGTTTGGTCAGTCACGTCAGTGGGACTTTATGGGTATAGCATCTGATGTTACTAGGATACACAGTCTCATAGCGAATTCCTTGATCCTCTGGCTCTTACAGCCTTTCTGCCTCCTCTTCTGCAATGCTCCTAGAACCTTAGGTGTGGGAGTATTTTGTAGATGTTCCCATTGAGACTGGACTCCACAACTCTGCGTTTTGGTTGGTTGCCGATTTCTGTAATGCTCTCTGTCTGTTGTGAAGAGAAGTTTCCTTGGTGAGGGGTAAAGACTACACCTAACTGTGGGGATAAAGACAAATGTTTATAGATTGCTGTTAGGGATTATGCTGGTTTAGTGAATCAGTGGTTGTAGATTCTCTTCCAGTAACCATGATTTTACTAGCACTGAGTAGTTAGCTAGGTTTCCAGTACCAGACATAGAGCATTTTTAGAGAGATAATTTGGGGATTAAAAAAATTAGTATATTTCAGGGCTATTAGAAAAATTCATTGAAATCTAGTGGTAGCCCAAGGACAGTATGAGGAACAAAAATACAACAATGGCCTACCTAATTATTTCAATAGTGGATCCAAACAGAAGTTCATCAGAAAGAAGTGGTCAGTACACTTGGGTCTCCTGGGATTCAAACATAGCAGAACTTTTCTAAGAGTCATTGACAGGAATCTGCAGAACAAATAACCCAACTCATGTCACCCAGGAAGAAGGTCATTACTGCAAAGGACTAGACTCAGTGTCAGCAGAGTTTAAATTCAATTCAAGTTTCTGGAGTAGAGAGGGCTATGCTTGTGGGCTGTAGAAGATGTGTTCACTTTTGATTGAAATCTATCTGGGTAGTTCAGAGCTGGCTTTCTCCACATTAAGAAGAGGATACTGTGGAAGTAATCACGACTCACACACTGCTGAAAAAAGAGCTGAACCCTCATCTTCCTTCCTTCCAGCCTCTCCTTCCTTCCTTCCTCTCCTCCCTTCTTCTCTCTCTCTTTCTTCAGTTACATTTGTTCCTCCTTCCCAAAGTTTCCCATTTCATATGCAAACCTTTTTGAATAAAGGTGACATATGAGAGGAAAATCTTGTCCAAGATTTAATAAAATCCTATGGGAGAACGTCAGAAGAAATGTTTTTGACGTGTCAAGACATAGATTCTGCTAATGGGCTGTTTGTTCCTGTTTGCCCCAGTTACTGTTCTCATCCTGAGAATGATGATGAAGCTCTTGGTTTTTCCAGTGCCTGTGAGTCTTGTTTTTATGAATCACTTCTCTGACTTTGCACAGGTCACAGTGAACTTTTACATTTAGTTCACTGCTGTGCATTACTGAGTAGGAAGATAGTTCCACCCCTAAGGATGGTGATAAATCTTCTCAGTAGGGTTTCATGTGTCTAACTTCTTTAGAAAATATTTCTGCATAATGACTCTCTCTCTCTCTCTCTCTCTCTCTCTCTCTCTCTCTCTCTCTCTCTCTCTCTC
>CABHPR010144620.1:0-12939 GCA_902168415.1 Peromyscus melanophrys | reverse complement strand
CTGTATACACACACTGAGACTGTCTGTATACACACAATGAGCCTGTCTGTATACACACACTGAGACTGTCTGTATACACACAATGAGCCTGTCTGTATACACATAACAAGCCTGTCTGTGTACACACACTGAACCTGTCTGTATACATGAAATGTGCCTGTCTGTGTACAGACACTGAACCTATCTGTATACACACACTGTTCCTGTCTGTGTACACACACTGAGCCTGTCTGTATACACACACTGAGCCTGTCTGTGTTACACATACTGAGCCTGTCTGTGTACACACACTGAGCCTGTCTGTGTACACACACTGAGACTGTCTGTAGCCAGTTTCCAAGTTGAATTTTTGTGGAGCTAAACAGAGAGTATTCTTACTGGATAAATAGTGATGGGACCAGTACGTATCTGAACTGAACTCATCATGATTTAGAAAACTGCAGCACAGTGCCAAAGCTGTACTTCAACGACTGACCTGGTGCCTATAAAGATAAAGCCTACCCGTGATTTCAGCCCCATGCCCCCGATTACTCTGTGGACAGCAGAATGACAACAATCCCTTCTAGGGCATCTTTACTCAAAAGTGATTCTGACTGAGACAACTGGTTCCAGAGCCAGTGGACAAGACTCTAGTATATAGTATAGCCTTCAGCTTCCTTGGTTACCAAAGTCTTAAAATTCTATTTCCCTTTGTTTCCTCACCATGTATGTGTGCGTCTGCTCACTATTACTGTGTTACAATGCCCGAGGCAAGCTGCCCAGAAGGGAAAGGCTGGTTGGCCCACAGTTTTGGAGGTTTTAGTTCCCAGGTGGTTGCTCTGGGTCCTGTAGTGGAGTATGTCATGGTAGGTTAAATGGAGGAATGCTGTGGGATGGTCTGTACGTCAAACATGTTGCTTATTGGTCAATAAATAAAACACTGATTGGCCAGTGGTCAGGCAGGAAGAAATATAGGCGGGACAAGGAGGAGAGAATTCTGGGAAGTGGAAGGCTGAGGAGACACTGCCAGTCGCCGCCATGACAAACAGCATGTAAAGATGCCGGTAAGCCACAAGCCATGTGGCAAGGTATAGATTTATAGAAATGGATTAATTTAAGATATAAGGACAGTTAGCAAGAAGCCTGCCACGGCCATACAGTTTGTAAGCAATATAAGTCTCTGTGTTTATTTGGTTGGGTCTGAGCGGCTGTGGGACTGGCTGGTGACAGAGATTTGTCCTGACTGTGGGCCAGGCAGGAAAACTCTAGCTACAGAGGAACAAGCTGATTGCTTTGTGGGGGCACAGAGAAGAAAGAGGAGAGGCTTGGGTACCAGTGTCCTCCTTAAAGGCAAGCCCCAATAACCCAGCTCCCTCCCACTAGGCCTCACTGTAAAGGTTTCACCCCCCAGTGACAGCACAGGCTGAGGGCCAACACAGGCATTCTGGAAACAAACCCCAGCACTATGGAAACACAGACTCCTCCTAAATACTTCGTTCATTATTGAAAATCAGTTGTATTTTCCATGGATTCATCTGTCTGCTTCCTCGAGCTTCCAAGGTTCTTATTGGTCTCCACTACACCCACCATGCCCATTTGTGCACTCAGGAGGCACTGTGTGTTTGAAGAGAGGTCCCTAAGGGAGGCACATTTCATGCCAGTCACCTGCTTCTTTTGCAGGCCCTCCGCACCCAGCACTATCTCTGTGGCTAAGCCCCTCCCTCCCGAATGGCATGAACCTTGGGTTCTAGATGCAGGGCAACGGATTCTTCACAGGACTGTTCCTTAGAGCTTATGCTGATCCATCATGTGCTCATCAAAACACAGAACTGTCCCACTGGATAACTTAGCCACCCCGTCAGAAGAAAAGTAAGATATGCAGGGTTAAAATACTTTATGATGGGCTGGGTGGTGGCGGCGCACGCCTTTAATCCCAGTACCCGAGAGGCAGAGCCAGGTGGATCTATGTGAGTTCTAGGCCAGCCTGGTCTACAGAGTGAGATCCAGGACAGGTACCAAAACTACACAGGGAAACCATGTCTTGAAATATATATGTAAATTGAATTGTATCCCCCAAACCATCTTTTCAGTATGCATCATTATTTCAGTGTCATAGGCAGGTGCTCCAGGGTTACACACATCCCTCAATGTTACGCAGCTTGCAAATGCAGAGCCTTGCTCTTTTTTCTGTATCATATATCCTCTTTAAAAGTCTTCACAAACACAAAGTCCTCTGTCAAATTCTCTAACTTTTTCTTCTTCACTTTACCTGGTGGCTGAACAATTCACAGAATCAGTCTCCATGCCTTACACATACCTCCTGAAATCTAGCCTTTACGCTTATCCATAGATTGAAACTCTGTGTAGTTAACAATGCCTTCTGAGTTGCCAAGTCCACACAGCCATTCATTTCTGTTCTTCATCGCTCTGTTCTTGGAGCACTGGTACTCAGCAGAACATGCTCTTCAACTCCTATCCCAAGGTTCCACAACAAACATGTCCAGATAGAACTTACCAGCAAGTTTAAAATACACCCTGTCCTGATTGAGTTTTAAAGCATTAATATAACTTTAATATTAACAAATTATGAACTAACATTTTATTAGTCTGTGGACTATTTAATTTTAATTATATCACTATGATGTAGGACAAATAAAATTAGTGTTATAACTTCAACACAGAGGTACAAACAGGCTTGAAAAATAAGTTAATGTCTCTTCTGTTCCCAGCTGTGTCAATATTTTCTGATCATGACTTCATTCAGTCTAAATCCATTGTGTGGGATGCATGCTATGACCTGCAGAAGGAGCCGAGGTGTCCTGTAAGCCCCCACACACATCCAGTAGAGTTTAAATGAGGCACTTACTACAGCTGCTTTCAAAGTGTCCGTAGTCTGATACGATATAAATCATAAGTACAAGAGATGCAGTGTGATCAAAGCTTTTAAAGAGAGTTTCTGTACATACTGAAGTTATTGGTAGCTACACAGGACAGAAAATACATCACCTTAGGATCAAATCACAAACCACAAATTAAGGATTTTTTTTTTTAAATTACACTTCTAGAAACTGTAAACGGCCCTTTATTGGATGGAGTCTCTTACCCTGAAGGTTATCACATCCTTCAACAGGAAAGAGTAATTGACTATAATAAGTCTTGTTGCACGATTTTAGAATCACTGAATGGAGCAGGAAGCCCCCACAAACATCTGTAGTCCTTCAGCAGACCCAGTGGACTCTCCTCCCATTCACATGATTCACCCTTGGTTTCTGAGTAGCACGGAGTTGACTGTTTCTCTGTCCTGCATCCATCACTCCGTAAGTGCGTGTGCTTCTGCAGCACTCATCTGCAAAAAGCCCGGAGCTGAATTAATAATGTAACGTCTTATTTACACGGCATAATGTTGAGAATGTGCAAGGCTAGCTGGTCAATGTGACAGATGGAAAAGGAAGTACTCCGAGCTCACCTAAGCTACATGAACCTAGGTTAGGCTAGTTCATTGTCAATTCCAAAGAACACCACTAGTACTACCCCCTTTTGGGTGAGATTTGAAAGCTTTTCTTCACTTTAAGAAAAAAAATTCCTATAAAGAAAAAATGAGTGACTGTCCACTGTTTGAAGATAAAATTTAAAATAAAAGAAATTGATGAATAAAAGCCCAATAAATGGGTCCAAGGCAGAGGGACGGCTGAGAGATGATTCACGGAGTCACTTTGCAAGTCACTCCACTGTTTCAAGCATGGAGAAACTTTGTTACATAATTTAACTCACTCTCCTGCCCATAGAGAGGACAACTATCTCCTTATTTATTTGCCAGAGTGCGCATTTCCAAAGAGAGAAACAAAGAAGTGTCTTTGTGGGTGAATTTCACTAGCTTAGGACTGGTGATGGCTGCTGGCCTTTTTCTGAAACACTGTCTACAGCACTCTGCATCCCGACCTAATGTCTCGTTTGCAAGTGTTCTCAATCTTAATTTCATTCACTAACCACCACTTGGGCTCTGCACATGACAAAGCTTTCCCATGGATTACAAGCTCTCGTTTGCTGCTAAAACAGTATGTTTAAAATGAGGGGATATTTTTATTTTTGTCTGGGGAAGATAGAACAGATTTTGCCAAAGAAAATGCCCATTAATGCTGCAGGCAGAAGGTGCCCTCAGCTGCCCACACACCTTGATTTGTACCTTAAAGTCAAACAATGGTTTCTAAGGCATTTCATGAGTCCCACGTTAGCAACAGCACTAAAAGGTACCACCTGAGATAAAACAGAGTGACCGCCTCCAACTTGACAGCCATAACTCTAATATCCACACTGAATATTTTTCTCGTCAGAAACCTCCCTCAACACTAATTTGGCACAGAAGCAAACAGGCCGTTGAGCAAACCTGTAAACTGAGGTGTCAGGCACTAAAAGGTGCCGTTAATCTGATAAAATACCTCTGCATAGAAGTAGGCATCATTATGGGGCTGTATTTCTTAGTACCTAAAGTTTATTAGCTCATTCTCCAAACCTGACAGTGTCCTTCATGAACTATCAAACATATCATAACACAAGCTATTAAAAGAAATAGAAAGTGTACGTTTCCCTAAACAATCTTTTTCTGTAGCAAGCAAACTGACTGAACTTGGAAACAAATAACAAGAAATAATGGGTAGCAGCAATCTTCAAAAGATGACCCAAGAAAAAAAAATCCTATTTTATAGGCACTGTGAGCACATAAAGACCCTTTCTGCACATCTCAACACAGATATGATGAATACAGGTGATGAATGAGAGTGGTAGACTCCTAAGTGCTCAATCAAATGTCTTTGTGTTCAATAAATAGCTTTAAAAATTAACCATATTAGAGTTGGTGAAAAATGGGATCCTTCAACTTCTCTTTCTATACTTAAGGCTCCACACTCTTAACATAGCACAGACTGTCACTCAGCTCGGTGTGCTTTGATGGTCCACCTCCCACAGGGATGGTGCACAGAGAGAGGTAAACGGGTTTCTGGAAATTTCTATGGTTTTCCGGTAATAGGCACCTTCACAATTTAGTGCTTTGCCTATGTATAAAATTAAGCCCCAAACTAGCTTATTTGTACAAACATGGGAGAGTGTCTGTATCAAACAAACAGTAACAGACTTAGTGGCCATTGTCTCAGCTGGAAAACAGCCCGTGCTGTCCTTGCTTCACCCCCCCCCCAAAAAAAAATGATCCAAAGTAACACTGATAAATTGGAGAAAACCATCTTGGCATTAGAATGCTACTTAATAAGTACACATGGTCTTTAGAATTTGGGTGTCATCTTAGCAAAATTCTCCAATGTGCTCTTCTGTGAAGTCTACTTTTGAAGGCTAGGTCAAGGAGGTTACAATGGGTGGATTACTTAGGTCACTTCCATGTACTCATTCTCAGCACTGATAAATATACAGGTGTTTCATAAGCTGTGGCATGGAGCTGAGATTTGGCACACAAGTTTTAGGGCAGACATCCTGAGCCTACATCCTAGGGCAGATAGCCAGGAGCCACGTGGTCCACGGCAAGATATATAGAGCACCGAGCTAAGAATGTCTACCCTGCACAACTGTTGAGAGAGTTCCCACGCAACAGTAGATGTAAAACATCCACACACTGTCTAGTACAGGGACATTTTTTCCTGAAACTTTTAATGCCACCTCAGCATAGAAAATCACAGCATTACATAAGCTAACCTTCTGGTGGGTGAGCACATTGTTGATCACTGAGTCAGCGCGGTGCAAATCTGTCAGCAGGAGAAAAACTGCAATGGCTTAGGAAAGTCCTCTGCCAGCGCTATTCTGAACCGGTCTCTGTCCCTGTTTATGCTTTATCCTCTGAATTCTTCAACCACCCATGCAAATAGCAGTGTGAACTAATAATGGTCAGAGAGACCAGAGTTGAACACATCAGAGCAGCAGTGATGTTGTCAGACCTTGTTGCTGTGGACAAATACTTGACAGGAACAGCCTAAGGGAAGAAGGGCTTGTTTTGGCTCACGGTTCCCGAGGTTTCAGTCCATAGTGGGACGGTCTGTGGTGAGGCAGAGTATCACAGTGTAAGGGCAGAAATGCAGCTCACATGATTGCCGCCAGGAAGCAGAAAGGCAGACTAGCAGTGACAATGGTCTTCCTTCTTCTTGCCCCATCCCCTTTTTATTCTGCTCCTATCCTATTGGATAGTGCTGATCACACCAGGAAAGGTCTCCTCACTTTATCTAATCCTCCCCAGAAGCGTGCTTCCCTATCGTGTCATCACGCAATGCAGTCAAGTCCACAGGCCGACCATCGCTGTCTTTGTCCTACTTCAAGAGTTTATCCTATTGTAGAGGTTTCTAGTTTACATACATATCTGATTCTGTGTATATCCTGAGCCTATGGAAGGATGATCCTTCACTATTTCGCTAATTTAGAAGGTACCACAGGATTGCTTCCAATCAATGGAAGGTCAAAACAAGTGACATGCCACTTCTGGAACTGAATGTCTAAGAGATGGTGACACATCATTCTGCTCTGAGATATCCTTGTCAGCCAAATGCCAGGAAAATGGGAGAAAAGAGAGGGGGCCTAAACCCTCAGTCAAAGGAGGGAGTGCTTTAGTTAGCTCACAGTGGCAGCAAATGGCTACTTACACCGCTTAACACACAGGCAGAAATATGTATGGTAATAATAACTATTGTAGACTATTAATAGATTCCATGTAAGTATGTAAGGAGAGCTTCATCTGGGAAAACCATGTGGTTTTCATCCAATTTAGGTGATAGTGAGCTATGTGATAGAGAGCAGAAGAAACCCAATTCACATGGAAGGTACTTATGGCCGGAGGGAGAGCTGCTTATATTACAACCTGCAGCACACTGCCCATCACCCATAAAGCACTAAATGACATGGTAAGATTATAGTAGAGGAAGAAAATAACGCCTTCCCAGGGCAAAAAGTCAGTGAAAGAAATAGATATTAGTCCAGAATCACAAAAATGAACGTTGAGTCATAACTGTGACAAATATACCAGAAATAGCAGTAAAATGTGAGATGAGAGAATAGGGATGATCAGGAAGGGCAGGGAAGGTTCACTGAGAGAGAAATAATCAAGCCCGGAACTTAAGAACACCAGGAACTAAACAGGTAAATTGCCAGGTGATGAGGGGCTAAGTATGAGCAGATTGCTCCCATTGAGAGTATGGCCCTAGACAGGCAGGCAGGGTGTGATATCTCAATCAACACACTGCAAGTTTTGATCTTCATTATAAAGGCTGTGGAAGGTCATGAGAATGTTTTTGCAAGATGGTGAAATGATCCGATATACTCATCCAAGATTATGGTTGTTTCTAGAAGATAGAAATGTTCTATCTAGAAGACAGAAATTCCTGATGTTGGTAGTAGAAGGAGGGGCTCATGAGGAGGATGCTGCACAATGTCCAAGATAGACCATGATGCTTCAGAGAATGAGCGTCAGTAAACATGGTGATAAAATTAAAATGGGGGACAAGAGAGGAAAGCAGATGGCTCGGTCAGACAGAGGGACAAGAAAAACTGGATTAAGGAACTACTTAAAGAAAACAAAACATGAAGCCAGTGCTCCCCAAACTAACATGTCAAAATCTAACCATGCAGGTTGACTGTTAGGATTAGGATGTGATTTGGTTGGGGAGATGGAGGTTTCATGACTAGTTTAGCACATTCTAAGGGGGCTGTGGAGACGTGCCAGCATGTGAAGACACGGTGAGAAGATTCCCTTAGAGCTCATCAGAAACTCAATCTGTTCATGCTTGCTCATGAACGTCTAAGCATGGAGAGGCAGGAGAGATACAGGCCTCTTGTTTACAGGCCACATAGATTAAAGTGTTTTGTTATAAAACCTCAAATGATCTAAAACAAAAACGTTGAGCTTGAGGTAATTTTGAGACAGCCAGGATGATGAAGCAGGGAGGCAGCTCAACTCCCTGGTTCTTAGAACAGTGTGTCTCAAACCTGGATATGTGCTCAGGTTACCTGGAGATCATGTCCAGATACGGGTTCTGACCCAGGAGGTTTGGGATGGAGTCCAAGACCCTGTATTTCTAAACGTTCATAGACAATGACAATGCATGAGCCCCACACATGGCACACATGCCATATACATTTGCAAGTGGACAAATATGGAAAGTACCCCCAAACAAACAACCAAACCAAACCAAAACAAAAAACAAACAAACAAAACAAAGACCAAACTAAAGGAAGAAAAAGTAACTTGAAGACTCTGTTCTCATAATTGACAGGAATGTCAGAACCTCAGACTGGTTATAACATTTGACAGCAACCCTAATGCCTCTAAAGAAACAATTTATTTTAAATGTGCGAAATCTATATCTAAATTAAATCATGCAGAAGGATGTCATGATGAGAACAACAACAACTACACAGATCTGCTTAGAGGGAAACTTACAGGCCTTTTTTCTTGGTTAGGGTGACTACTGTTGTGATGAAACACCATGACCAAAAGCACTATGGGGAAGAAAGGGCTTATTTCACTCCCAGTTCGACAGTACAGTTCATCTTCAAAAGCAGTGAGGGCAGGGACCCAGTGGCGGGAGCTGAGGCAGAGGCCATGGAGGGGTGCTGCTTACTGGCTTGCTCAGCCTGCTTCCTTATAGAACCCAGGACCACCAGCCCAGGAGTATACCTACACACAATGATGTGGTCCTCCCCCATCAATCACTAATTAAGAAAATTCCCTATAGGCTTGCCTGCAGCCTGATCTTATGGAAGCATTTTCTTAATTGAGGTCAACACAAAACTAGCCAGCACACCCCTCGATGTTGACTAATTCTTACCATAACTTAAATGAGTAGAAGTACGGGATTACGTGGTAATTACGGTTCTTTACCTCCAAGATGTAAAACATCTACAGGTTGGAGACATTTACAAACAAAACTGCAACCAACACCACCAGTTTAGCGTCACTGTGATACTTGTGAACCTCCAGTTCTGTCTGTTGTGCATACAGGCCATTAACCTCCTAGGGCTGTCTAGGTCTTGATATAGTCTCACCACGGCCATGTGTCATATCAGCCCAGTCACCGCTCTGCTCCACCTGAGCTTCCACTTGTCCTCACACCATGAGGTCTTTCAGTCTCATTCAGTTGAAGCAAGTATGGAGCAAATTACGCATTAGGTAGGCCTCTGCCCTAACATCAGCTCATGGCCATGACAGTCACCCACTATGACAGAAGCAAACTCGGCACTAGAATCCTCACAAGGCAATTATTTGCAGTGGATGATCTCTGTTATGCTTTCATGAAAACGCATTTAAATATATTTTTAGAGAGCTGTTATGAAATGAATGGTGACTGACAAATGATCGTGATTAACACTGATTAACAGTGAAAACCAAGACAAACCGCAATGGCACAAGTATTCACAGGGGAGGGGAGACGGCTCAGAGGTAAGAGTGCTTGCTACTTTCTCAGAGGACTGGGGCTCTGTTCCCAGCACCCGTGTTTGCTAGCTTACACTGACTGTGACTCTAGCTTGAGAGGAACAGATGCCCTCCTCCACAGGCTGCTGTACTCACAGGCACATACACACATGCACACAAACATATACACATAAACAAATAAAAAAAACTTGAAAATAAGAACTCAAAAAAGTGGAAACAGGGACTGGGGACACAGGCCAATCAGCAAAGATCTGTTGTGTAAGCAAGTATGAGGACTCAAGCCCAGTTCCCAGCACCCACGTAAGAGTCAGGCACACTTGTCATTCCATTTACGGGGAGCTGGAGACAGGAAGCCCCTGGGGTTCACTGCTCAGCTGGCCCAGCCTACTTGGTGATGCTGAAGTCAAAAAATAAGGTGACAGCTCCTCTGGAACTACACCAGAGCCTGTCCTCTGGCCTCCGCAAGTATGTGCAGATATGTGCTCACACGCCTGCAACATGTGCTCACACGCCTGCAACACATGCACACTTGCACATTTATAAACACATAAATAAACAAAACCCAAACAAAATTGTTACACAATTTAGGTACCATCAGTGTTCCAATGTATATTAGGAAAAATACTTAGTTGAAATGTTCATAATAAAATTTAAATAGGCACGATGTAGTATATGATATATGTGTGTGACTGTGTGTGCAGTGAGATTCTCATCTAAGAGATTCCAACTATACACAATTAAGAGTTATCACTACCATGAGATTATATATGATTTCTATAATTTTCTGTATGTTTTAAAATATTTAATAGACTTTCTCCAGTGAATTTTCATTCGTGCTGTGATCAGATAAAAACATTTTTTTAAATGATCCTCATACAAAACATGTGACGCAAACCCACTGCATTTAATAGTTCACCTGGTGAGATGACGTGGAAGTATTTGTTATCTGATGTGCAACAGAAGAGAAAAAAAAGTAAGGTTTGCTTGGCACAACTCAGTTCCATTGGTGAGAAAAATCACGATGGGCATCTTCCGGGGCAGAGGGCGGGTGCAGCACCCTCCCACCCTCAAGGAACTAATGCTACTATTATAAATTCTTGATGTGCTAGACAATCTCCTCGGGAACAATGGAATTTCAAATGAGATGTGATTCTTTGAATATGTTTATTTATTTATTTTTTGGATAAGACAGATTTTACATAAGTACTCTCTACTTATACAGTCACTGTTCATCATTTAATTATATAGCTAAAGCCATGGATTACAATAGAGAGCACACAGATGTAATTATAGGATAAGTACCCAGTAATTTCTATTCTCTAAAGTGAAGCTTGAATGTTAATTAGCTTTAAGCATGTTACTGTAGGTGCAATTATCAGGTAATCTTTGGGAATGTGTACTTTTTGGATCAGCATTTATTAAGGAAACCCTATGTAGTTAGTGAGGAATATGACTTTTTAAAAAGCTGTAGACCTTTGCGCCTGGATATAAAGAAAGAATAATTAGAGAAGTCAGTTTCACTGTCACCTCACTGGTATTACTCTATTCCCATTGTTCTCTAGTAACCCCGTCCCTCTAAATGCTCAATTGTTCACTATTCCTGACTACCTGGGAGACTTGGAAAACCTGTCTATGAGCTGCATCCCCCAGTACGCAGCACCCGAAGAAGCCAAGCCCCATCAAATGAACCTGTCTCCAGCAGTTTGCATTTAAATATGAAATCGTAATGAAGTGTCCAGGTGGCAACATTTTTTGCTCCAGCAGCTGCAGCACCAACACAGGAATTCAAAAGCACAAGCCCAACAGATTAACGATTCCCCATAATATTATCTCTGTAACATGCAATTTGTTCTCAATGATAATTAGATATTTAGAGAGAGAGACATAATTAGGAAGAAGCGCCATAATGCTTTTTGTTGTTGTTGTTTGTGGAGCCTCTCCTGACAGAGACTCCGCCGTGGGAGTAATGTGATTCTGCTATTGGAGATCTCAGCCGCTGCCCATGTTGAGAAATGGCTTAAACATTCTGCATGGTGAAATTAAACTTCTCCAAATTCAAACCTTTCTAGTTAATTGGTGCATTGTAGCTCCTATGCTTGAAAACAGGCCAGTATCTGCTCTTACGTGCCTCATAAGCATGGACTAGCAACAGAAACACTGAGCCAGATAATGAGAAATGAGGTAAAATCCTGCTTCAAATTCATCCTGGAATTACGATGACTGAGACAGCCATGTAAGGGTACGGTCTGGATGGGAGTGTCCTCTGGCGGTCTGTGACACACAGTTTCTTTTCTTCAGATCTAGTATTGCTGGGATTAAAGGCGTGTGCCACCACTGCCCAGCGGGAAATGGTATCTTAAATAGCTTGGTATTAACTCCAGCAATCAGAAGGAACCAGGTTATTGATTCTGTAAATAAAATTCCAAGGAAAACACTGTGTATTTAGATACCCATGGACTCTCCTGGGTGGCTTATAACCACCTATATCTCCATTTCTATAGGGATCTGATGCCCTTTTCTGGCCCCTATGGGCACCTGCATACACTCAGGCACGTGTGCGCGTACACACACACACACACACACACACACACACACACACACACACAAAATCTTTTTTTTTTTTTTTAGACAGGGTTTCTGTATAGCCCTGGCTGTCCTGGAACTTGCTCTGTAGACCAGGCTGGCCTTGAACTCACTGAGATCCGCCTGCCTCTGCCTCCCCAGTGCTGGGATTAAAGGCGTGCACCACCACCGCCCAGCACTAAATAAATCTTTTAAAAAATCCATGTGAAAGCAACTTTACTGTGTATCTCCTGTGGCTGGCTTATTTGTCTGGCTTCATGTATGTCCAATTTATAACAATAACTTATTTGGCCCATTGCTGTGTACTACTTCTTTGTAGGAATATACTATTCTTTATCAATTACATTATTAATGGCTGTTAGGGTTATCTCAAATTTTCAGTCATTATACATTATGCAGTCATAAACATTCCTGTATATATCCTTTGGTACTTGTATAGTCTTATTTGTACGGGGGAAATACCTAAAGATAGAACTTCCCTGCTAGCTTTTGAAAGTGGTAATTTGATCACGCTTAGGCAGGAGGGATATGTCTGAGATGGTGTGATGGGGTTCACAGACAATGTGAGCTCCTCTGCAGTGTGAAGAGATTCTCTCCTGGGTATTCATCTCAGATGGACGGGAAGAATGTTTAGGGCCTACAGGGGCCTCTTACCATCTGCACAAAGCCTAACCCAGACCCGTTGTTCCATACAATGGGGATCTGGGATTCACATGAGCAGCAGCCTTATGTCCTGGCTAGTCCACTGCAGCAGTGAGGCATCTACACGGGCTTTATGGGTAGAGGACACGGACAATGAACAACTGGAGCCAGAGAGTCCCTACAGCTAAGGTGGAAGGTATCCTTGTTACTCATCTGAAATGTTCAGAAGCAACTAGTGTCCATTAGGAAGTACAGAGCCCAGAAGACTAGCCTCTGTCAGGACCTCCCCTGGCCTGTCTCTCCATGGCCACCACACA
>CABHPR010144619.1:30303-43184 GCA_902168415.1 Peromyscus melanophrys | reverse complement strand
TTTTTTTCAAAATGACGAAGCTAATTCAACAGAAAAGTCCTCATGTCCATAATACAGGTTAGTTTGCCTTGATATTTATAACTTTTTTTTTTCTTTTTTTTTTCGAGACAGGGTTTCTCTGTGTAGCTTTGCGCCTTTCCTGGAGCTCACTTGGTAGCCCAGGCTGGCCTCGAACTCACAGAGATCCGCCTGGCTCTGCTTCCCGAGTGCTGGGATTAAAGGCGTGCGCCACCAACGCCCGGCGATATTTATAACTTAAAGGTCCAAGATCTTACCAAGATAAATACCTTAGAGGAAACAACAAATGATCCAAAAATACCCTTATTTCCTCAGGACTGTGGGATGCCTTACTGTTACTTACAAATCATTATAACATTGGCTTTTTTCTGTATAGTACAGTCCTACATTGCTTTTTTATAAATCTTCTCAAGAAACGAGATTCACCCACATAACACATTAATTTCTATTTCTAAAGGCTAATATTTATTGTATTTCAAAGTTAATCATTGAAACTACTTTTCTAAACATGTAAAATTGTTTTCAATTTTTATTTTATTTTAAATTATACCCAAATGAGATGGTAAAATAAATTATAATTTTTGTAGCACTATGCTTACTATTTTTTTCAAATAGTTGAAAACAATGGATTAAAGCTTCCATGATAGCTTATTGAGTAAAATAATAAATTTTATTTATTGATTTATTTAACATTTACTGTTATAGTCATCTTATTTCAATTCCAGAATAATTTTAAGGTAAATGATACTTTTACTATTTAAACTTAGGTAATTTAAAATTTAATAAAAAAACAATTCAGTGTTCTTAAATTATTTTCAAAATTAAGAGATCTGTTTTGTCAAATTTGTTGTTGAAAAAGTATTTTTTCATTTACTTTTATTATTACTATTATTTGTGTGTGTGTGTGTGTGTGTGTGTGTGTGTGTGTGTGTGTGTGTGTGTGTGTGTGTTTGCATGCATGCATGCATGTATCCAATGAGGCCAGAGGTAATCACTCTCCCAGGAACTGGAGTTGAAAGTGATTGTGACCCATCTTACCTGAGTGCTAGGACAAAATTCTGGTACTCTGGAAGAGCAATATACTCTCTTAACTGTTGGACTATCTCTCCAGGGCAATCTCCTAAATATTAAATTTACAGAAAATACAGTGCCAAGGGAATATGAATTCGTAGACACAAGCATGCCACCAAGAATGTCAAATGTCTTGCTTACATTATTCTCATTGAACTGATGAGATAGACCCATCAGTTTTTTGCTTTGTCCAATGGCAATCAGATCATGTTTGTCCTGAAGAGCAGTCAGAGTTGGCTTTGTAAAACATTGCCAGTAACCGCTGTAATAAAATTTGAAACTAGAAATGAATGTATTGAGGAAGTTCAGAACCATGATTCATAGCCACTGTCTCCAACTACTGTGAAGAGATGAATAGCAATAGTAAACCTGTTACTGATGTTTGCTGATTGTTTTCTGTGTGTAATTTACCTAAGCATTTTTCCTTTCCTGCCATCTCACTATCCTGTTATTCAGAGTCCTCACAAATGAGAATATATGGAATAATAGGATAGAAACTACTTGAAGACAGATAACTCAGCAGTATAGGATTTGTTGACATAGCTGTTGGATTTATTTTGATTTTTCCCTGGCTTTTGCAAAAATACATAGATCTATTACACAGGAAACTTTAATGTGGTTGTTTAAAAAAAAAGAATAAAAAGTGCTTTAGGGACACAAGGCATGCTACACACCTGAAATCCCAAGGCTTGGTATGCAAGAAGAAGATGGTTGAATTTGGACCACCTTGGACTACATAGCAAGCTCAGACATTCTGAGTTACATAGTAAGAGCCCTATGTAGTCAGACATTCTCTGTCCTGACAGCCAGTTCCCAAATCATGACATGGAGTCTCATTAATTATAAAAGCTTGGCCAATAGCTTGGGCTTGTTTATAGCTAGCTCTCATGACTTAAATTAACCCGTTTCTATTACTCCATGTGCTGCCCCAAGGCTCGTTTACCTCTTCTATTCTGCTTCCTCCGTGTCTTCTCACATCTCCACCCTTCTTCCCAGTATCCTCCGTGCCTGGAAATCCTGCCTAGCCATTGTGTATTCATCTTTTTATTAAACCAATCAAAATGACACTTCTTCACAGGATACAAAAAGACTATTCCACAAGATTTCCCCCTTTTTGTCTAAATAAAGAGGAAAGTTTTTAACTGTATCACAATAAAACTATATACAATAAAAACAATTATCAGGTAAAAATTACTTTTACAACATTTGATCCATTTGTATTTGGCATATTTGGAGAAAATACTGTATTATCTATCTTATCTTGATGAATTTAAAGTTTTATACCTAAACCATTTTTTATTATAACTTGTATTACCATCTTGAAACTATCCTTTTAGACCTCAAAATGTTTTTTTAGATAAACAATTTAAGATTTTATGTCTCTCAACACTATAAACTTTATATCTCTTATATAAGTTTCTTTTTGAATTTGGTAACAAAGAAAACTATAAAACTATAACTAACTATCTAGTCTTCAGTCTCCATCAGAGACTCAAGAAGGATAAAATATTATTTGAAGTGCAGAGAAAGCAATTTCCAAAACTAATAGAAATGACAGAAACAACTGGCTGCCTGGGCAGTCACGCAAGCTTCCTTTGTAACTTTGAGGCATGTACCTTTGGCCTACAGGTCTAGGATATCTGACAGACTTTTCTGTGAATCAGGAATTTTGAAGGACTGTCCCACCTTATCTTGACAAAGTTCAGCAGTCTTTTTACTTTGTATCCTGCTTGTCCAGTTTGTATGGCTCACTATCAGCAGTCAAGGCAGGGACAGTTTCTTGCCCAAATGGCTAGATTTTGCCACAAAGAAAGTAAACTCCTTTTGGAGGTTCTTCAATGCTCATTATCTTCTAAGATGTAAATTGGTACTAACAGGAGCAGATGTGTTTCATTGTCATGAAAAGCCCTTTGTTAACAAAACATTTTGAATGCCGTGCTCTATAGGTCTTTGAAGTATTTGAATACTATCCATCTGTCTATCTGATTGTCTGTCTATCTATCTCTCTATCTCTATCTATCTATCTATCTATCTATCTATCTATCTATCTAAAATATATCTTTGTTTGACCTTGAAAACAGACCTAACATGACTACAAGTTTGATTGTAATGGGTGTCGAACCACTAATCTGCATTTCTTTACTATCCTAAATAGTCTGTAATAATAGCTTTTTAAGAGTAGAAATTTATATTACATTGTTAAACGAGCTGCATAGGTACAATACTTTAAATAAAAGTAGAAACATAATGTATGTACAGCATATTATGATAAAAATAATCTTAAATTTGTATTAATATACAAAAATCCATACCAATGTAAAGTATTGAGACTAGTGGGTATTTAAAAGTATATTCAACAATCCACCCTTTAATCTCATCATTTTTATACTATATTCCCCCTTGCTCTTCAGAAAGAGATCCCTGAATCTAATTTCCTTTGTTAAGCTTCTTCTTTTTTTTTAACCATGACCAATAACAATTTGTAACAAACCACCCTAAATGATGACAAACATCTGTAACTCATGGAATAACCAAAAACCACCCATTCCACCTCCCGGGAATGTGGATGTTGTGTTCTCTAAACTGCCTCCTATTGTCTGATGGTGTTGGTACCTTTAGTGGACCCTGAGAAAATTAGGATAATGATCAAATCCTGGATAGAATAGTGTCATGCTGGACCATCTCAGCCAGCAGTCTTGGAGCTGTTCTGGATGTAGAACTCTGAGGAAACTGCAACAGAAGCACTCAGTGTGGCTGGATCACCTGGGCCACCCGTTGTCATTGTTGCCTGGTCCCCTTGCTCTGAAAACTCATAAACTTTCAAAAGTAACACACACACTCACACACACACACACACACACACACACACACACACACACACACACACATACTTGTATATATATACATACAAGTTTGAAATACGCAGTGTGCACAAGTCAGTTAAAGATGATTTTATGTTTTATGTTTGTGCAGGTAAAAATATACGTCAACTGTTTTGTAGTTTTTCTAGGTTTATTTCTTTATGTTTGTAGCCAAGATTTTCAGGGTGTCTCATGATCAAATATGATCTCTATCAACCTGGAATGAATCCACGTACCTTCATTTTCTGTGGAGGCAAAAGCATAACCTCTTCTGCAATGTAATATCATTTTTGACTTACATTTTGAAGTTAAGACATTTTTAAAATACATAGGTTGGTTTAATTTAGTAGTAGTTTTTATAAGCCAATATCTCTCAGCAGCTATTGTTTGTGTTTCAGCAACCAAAAAATTTAAAGTCAATACAATACTAGACAATATCCAGACTCCCTGTGTCTTTCCCATCTCTATGTGGCTTAGTCTTTTTATTATTATTTATGAACAATTTACTTTTTATCTATCATGTCTATACCTGTTTTCACTTTATTTCTTAAGCCTATGCTCATTTTTAAACATACTGTAACCTGTTTATAGGAGTTTTTCTGTCTGAACCCATGCAGTTTATGTCATGTCTTGTTGTGGGCTCAAGTCCACAGGCAATGGCTAAAAGATTTCTCTGTACCATGCCCACAAGAGAGATTGTAGGACTAAGAAGCTGTATTTGGCTTCATTTTTGTGTTTAGAAACTTTTTTTTTAATTTTATAATTTAATTTAATTTTACATGTCAGCCACGGATTCCCCTGTCCTCCCTCCTATGCCCCTCACCACAGCCTCCCCCCAGTCCATCCTCCATTCCCATCTCCTCCAGGGCAAGGACTCCCTTGGGGGTTCAGCTCAGCCTGGTAGATTCATTCCAGGCAGGTCCAGCCCCCTCCTCCCTTCACCTAGACTGAGCAAAGTGTCCCAGCATAGGCCCCATGTTCCAAACAGCTAGCTCATGCACTAAGGACAGGTCCTGGTCCCACTGTCTGGGGGCCTCCCAAACAGTTCAAGCTAATCAACTGTCTCACTTATTCAGAGGGCCTGATCCAGTTGGGGGCTCCTCAGCTATTGGTTCATAGTTCATGTATTTCCACTAGTTCGGCTATTTGTCCCTGTGCTTTTTCCAGTCATGGTCTCAACAATTCTCGCTCATACTATCCCTCCTCTTTCTCGCTGATTGGACTCCGGGAGCTCCACCTGGGGCCTGGCTGTGGATTTCTGCATCCGCTTCCATCAGTCACTGGGTGAGAGTTCTATCATGACAGTTAGGGTGTTTGGCTGTCACCAGAGTAGGTCAGTTCTGGCTTTCTCTTGACCATTGCCAGTAGTTACAGAAACTTGTATGTTTAGAACCTTTTTATAAGCTTTCTTGGGTCATATGCAGAAATATGTGCCCCCACATTACATACCATTTGTAACTAGTTTTTCTCTGTCCTGCCAGCCAGCTCCCAAATCATGATACAGAGACTTCCTTTTAATTATGAAAGATTGGCTGATAGCTTAGGCTTTTTTTTTTTAAAAAAAACTATTCTTATAACTTAACTTGTATCTTTTAATCTAAATTCTTTTATGTAGCTCAGGTACCTTTACTTTGTAATGCCCATGATGCTTGCTTTCTTCACAACTCTGTCCTTCTTCTTTCCTGTATTCTCTCTCTTTGCCCCCCAAAAATCCTACCTAAAACATCCCCCCCAAAAATTGCCTCCAGCTTTTTATTAAACTGATCAGTGACAAATATTCACAGTGTACAAAGACATTATTCCACAATAGCCCTATTCTTCTCAGTTCACCCTCCAGAAAAGGTGCCAAAGCATTTTATGCTTCCTGTTGAACTATCTTCTGTTGTTAAATCCAGAGAAGCAGGTGACTTTTTCAAGTAGTACACTGTGAGACTACAATGCTAAGTGTCCTTCTAGGTCTGTCATCAAAGACCATCAACAGATGCCTGCTGCATTTTGGGGAGTATTCCATATCAAGAAGCTCTACCTGGGACACAGATTTCAGGTTCATTCCTATATCAGAAGAAAAACTGCAGCAACTGTCATGTGGAATATTTCCTTTACACTGTGTGAATATATGTCGCTGTGTTTGCTTTAATATTGGCTGGACAAGATAAGGTTAGGGGGAGAACAAAACAGAGAATGCTGGGAAGAAGAAGGGCAGAGTTAGAGAGTCACCAGCAGACACAGAGAGAAACAATATGGGCATGCTGTACTGAGAAAAGGTACCAAGCAACGTGGCAAAGCATAGATAAGACTATAGATTAATTTAAATGTAGGAGTTAGCTAGTAACAAGCCTGAGTTATTGGCTGAGTCTGTGTTTGTTATTTAAGAACTGGCCTGTGGGAAAGAACTGTCTACCAACAAATGCTGCCCAGTGTGAGGTATGCCATCCACATGAAACCTGAGAGAGCTTGGGAAAGGGTTCTAGACATGTGGAAACAGAGCCTAGAGTGTCGTCCTAGTCTTGTGTCTCTCATGCCAGCTGTGGTCCAGGGATGTGTCTCCTACCCAGTGCCTGCTTGAGCAGGCAGCATACCTTGAGGTAAGCTTCATGATGGGTTCCCAAAGTCTCTCATGCCAGGCACAGTGCAGAAAAGCATCTCCTGGCACTTGCCCGTGGGAGGAACTCATCCACCAAAATAGAGGCAGCGGTCCCAGCCACTCTGTTTAGCAGTTTCAAGGCTCATGTGGTCAGAAAAGGATTACAGATATGCAGTAAAGACAGACTCAGACAGAAAAAAAAAACTCTAAATGAGTTACAGTGTATTTAAAAATACACATAGGCTTGGGAGAGAGAATAGAAAGAATATATACAGAATTAGATTAAAAATATAGTATTAAAATAATAAAGTCCTTAAAAAGTAATAAAAGTAATAAAAATATAATAAGCCACATAAAGATGTAAAATAGACAGAGAGCCTGGATAATGTTATGTTACTATGCTGTCTTTAGAATTTCTGAGTGGTAATGAAGGAATGACAGCTGCTAAGACATATTGGATTATGAAAGCTGCTAGATTAAAGCAACCTATATATTTAAAAAATGTCTTGACTTCAAAATTGAAGCCAAAATATATGTTACTTTGGGGAAGAGATTATGCTTTTATTTCTGCAGGAAACGAGAAGCTATGGATTTGTTCAAGGTTAAACATGATCAGATTTGATTGGAGAAGATTCCCTGAAATCCTGACATACAGGCGTAAAGAAATAAACCTAGAAAAATGACAAAACGTGTAACATATATTTTACCTTCTCAAACTTAAAACAAAAAATCATCCTTGGCTTATTTATGTACAATACACAGCCTATACTTGTATCAATACAGATATGTATGTTGCCTTTACAAGTTCATGTATTTTCAGAACAAGGGGACCAGACACCAATAAAAACAGATGACCCAGGTGATCCAGCATACAGAACAGCTTCAAGGCTGCTGGCTGAGATGATCCAGCCTCACAGATACTCCAGCCAAGACTTAACCATTATTCTGATTTTCTCAAGGTTCTTCCAAAAATTACCAGCACCAATAGCAAGAAGTCTAGAAAATGACACTCACATTCTCAAAATATTTGTTATAAATGTTTATTATTATTTAAGAGAAATTGGTTAAAATTGTTATTGATAATAGTCAAAAAACTAAACAAAGAAGATTAAATCTCAGAGATCTCATTCTGAAAAGAAAAAAGGAGGAATATAGAAATGATAGGATAAAAGGGTAGATTGTTGAATCTACTTTTAAACTAAAAAAATAAATAACTACTAGTCTTAAATATTTCACATTGGTATGGATTTTGATATATCGATACAAATATAAAGTTAATTTTGTTATACTGTATGTACATTTATACTCTTCTTTGGGGTATTGTGTTTATTGAAGATGTAATGTATAATTTAAAAATACAGATTAATGGTCATCTGTAATAGTCAAACATAGTCATATTAGGTATGTTTTCAAGATCATACACAAATAAATTTAGATAGACAGATGGGCTTCAAATGCTTCAAAAACCTACAGAATATGGCATTTAACATGTTTAATAACCTAAGGCTTTTCATGGCAACAAGACACATCTGCTCCTGACATCACAAATCTACTTCAGAAAAGATGCTGGACATTAAGGAGTTTGTTTTCTTTATAACAAAAGCTAGCCATGTGGGCAAAGAAACTGCCCTTGCCTCAATTATTGACTGTATACTGTCCAGACTGGACCATCAGGGTGCAAAAGAAAGCAACTGCCAAACTTTGCCAAGACAAGGTAGGACAGTCCTTCAAAATTCTGTACTTCTCAGAAATGTCTGTAGGCAAAAGATGGGTGCCTCAACATTACAGAAGAGCTTTGGGTGACTTTCCAGGCAGCCAGATGTTCCTGTCATTAGGTAACATTCCTGGAGTCTTTGATGAAGTTGAAGACTAGATAGTCATAGTTAAAGTTTTCCTTAGTTATGACAAGAGGCAAACTAGATATAAAATTTTAAATCACAAGAATAGAATAGATAATAAAATATTTTCTCCAATTTTGTCAAATACAAATGAACTAGATGTTGTAACTGCAGTTCTTACTTGATAACTGTTTTGTTGTATATAATCTTACTATGTTAAAGTTAAAATCTTCATTTTTAATTAGACAAACAAGGAAATATTGTGGAATTTCCTTTACCCTGTGTGAATATTGGCCAGTCAGCTTCTTTATTAAACCAATAGCTGGACAGTATAAGGTTATGGGGAGAACAAAACAAAGAATGCTGGGAAGAAGTGCATAGTGAGAGGAGTCGCCAGCACACATAGAGAGAAGCAAAGTGGGCATGCTGTACTAAGAGAAGGTACCAAGCCAGGTGGCAAAGCATAAATAAGAAATATGAGCTAATTTAAATGTAAGGGTTAGCTAATAACAAGACTGAGCTATTATTCTCTGAGCATTTGTAATTAATATTAAGTCTCCATGTTGGTTATTTGGAAACTGGGGGGTTAGAAAGAAACATCCATCAATACTGTCATGCTGAATGCAGTAGGTTCAGCATTCCAGCTGACAGTCTCCATTGAATTTGAATCATATAAGCAGCATTGATAACCATGAGCTTAAGTCTCCTTGATTGATGATAATCCCATCATTAGGGCAGAACCTAAGCAGTAACTTTTAAGCCAAGTCATCACCAAATTCCTTCCTAACAAATTCTGAGCAAAATGAAATAAATTATTTGTTTGCAACAATTATTTGTTGAAACCTAATGATGATCATATTAACTAGACCCCAGTGCTTTTTTATGTTGACAAGAACTGGTTCAGATTTACACTGATTTTGCATATAATTTACATGTAAAATCCCTAGAATTGAGGAAAATGTCTAGGTAGTCAAATGAAAAGACAGCAGGAGGGAATGGGCAGATGGCTCCTTTAGTGAACCTTTTTCATATTGGATTTTCAGTTCCCAGAACCCATAAAATGTGAAATGGGAGTGGTGTCCCACTTGTAATTCCAGTACTCAAAATGCAGAGACAAGGAATCCTCCAAGAAAGCTAGCTAGCTAGACAAGCAAATTTGGCAACCTCTGAGTTCATCTGAGAGATTCTACCTTGGTAAATAAGGTGGAGAGAGATGGAAGAAGACTCCTGATAGGACTTTGCATGCATACATATATATGTGCACACATGGGAACACACACACACACACACACACACACACACACACACACACACACACACCACAAAAAAACACATGAAAGAAGAAAGAGATTACTGAAAAAAAATTCAGTTTCAGACCCTTGACCTCCAGTTTATACCCATGATCTATTGAGACTGGATCTTGAATTACCATTTGAAAGTGCAGAAAACAATTCTGCCTGTGATTTGAAAATGATTGCACTTCATAACAGTGGCTCTGTAAGTCAGTGTCCAGTGGGGGGAAAGGTTGTAGAGTCAGGAATCAGGGTAGGGGTGAATATGATTAAAATATATTCTATGCTATTCTCAAAGTATTTTTATTTTTTAATATTTTTACCATGTTTTAAAAGTAGTAGCATGACTAATAATTTTTGTTTTAAAAGAGACTAACAACAAGAAGTCTGTTGTTTAGCTACATGATCTTTTTAAGAAATGGAGACTTCTCTGAGTTTAGGGAAATAGTAGCCTCCTGATTTTGTGTGGAGAGTTAGATGTATGTGACTTGGATAGTAGAATGGGTTAGACATTGGATATGGCTTTCAAATCTCTGATGCAGGCAACTTGATTGATCCAGGGCTCCAGCTAATGTGCTTTAGAAACAAGTGATTAGCTTCCCATACTTGCCAAGGAAGCTCGCTAGGAAAGACTGAGCAGAAAAGGAAAATGCAGAAGTCACTTATAGGGTTGTTTCTTCTCACAAGTGTCTTGGATCAAAAATCCCAAATAGCCCTCTTAATACCTCCCTTAAAATATCACCGACAGGTTTTGTAGCAATTATCCTATGAATACTGCAAAAAGTCTCCACTCTTTTTGAAGATCTTTCTAAAGTACATAGCTTGAAGTGTCATTACCAAAACTTCCACTTAAAATGTCAGATAATATATGTTTAATATAAATTAGCTAAATTATTATTTCTCCAAATTCATTTTATTGAATCATACAAAACATTTTGTTAACTGAAGAAAGGTAAGCTTGAGCCCATGAAGATTAGACCTCACATCTATGCTTAATATAAACAGGATGCACATTAAAAATAAAGCATTAGGTATTTATCAGTCGCTCTGCTACGTATCAGGAGCAAATAGGTCACATCCTCATGAAGCAAACCAAATTAGATGCTTCAGAAAAATGTCAGAAAACACGAGTCAAGTGTTTTAATTTTTAGATTGCATATTTTAATTTACATAGAAACATATGACCTGAATAAATCAATAAATCCATCACTTTTTACTGATTCAACACTCACAAAGTTCAGAGTAATGTCCTTGTTATGAAATCATGCTGGCATGGCCACAAGCAATTAATTAGCCACAGATGATATGCATTTTTAGTAGGATGGCTAAATTTGATGCTACTTATTATAGTTCTAATGCTTATGTGGATGATAAAACATTCCAATGTTTCAAGCTCAGATTTATGAGATTACAGTACCGAAATCAGCCTAGGGATCTGGAAAATTCATAATTTAGGAGGGTATGGAAAGTTAGAATTGTACAAATTTGTCATGTCTACTAGGAGCTGGGAGAATCCAGGCTTCAGTAGGAATTGTTTAAAATTAAATTAATTGAAGGTTTTATTTTAATTAGTGCTCTGAGAAACTTGTTGAAGAAAATTAAAATTCAGTGTCTTTTTAAAATGAGAGTTGTTTTAAAGCAGTGTATTGTCATTCATAACCATTAGACTAAGTAAATCATCATAGGAAACAGAACACACTTTTTGCAGCAAATTATATAATAAAAATCATAATAGTACTTTTTTCCTTTTATTATGTATTTTATTATTTAAAACATTTTTTAATTATGAATTGTGGTGATATATTCTGTACCCCCAATAAACCTTACCTGGGGATCAGAGGACAGAGCCAGCCACTAAATTAGACATAGAGGTCAGACAGTGGTGGCACACACCTTTAATCCTATCACTCAGGAAGCAGAGCTCCATCTGGATCTCTGTGAGTTCAAGGCCACACTGGGCTACATGAGAGAAATAGAATCAGGCAGTGGTAACATATGCCTTTAATTTCAGGAAGTGACGGCAGGATGGAGAAGGGTATATAAGACGCGAGGAAACAGGAAATAAGGCAGCTCAGCTGAAACCCATTCAGGTGAGGACTCAGAGGCTTTCAGTCTGAAGATTCACGGAGTTGGTGAGGTAATAGGTGGTGGCTATGGCCTACTCTGCTTCTCTGGTCTTTCAGCTTTCACCCCTATATCTGGCTCTTGGTTTTTTAATTATAAGACCATCTAAGATGAATATGTTTTGATCACTTTCTTCAATTTTCCGAACTTCTTCCAGATCCTCTCACTCTCCTTAACTACCCAACTCTACTTTCTTTCTCAAATAAACAAACAAAAAACCCAATACAACAAAAAAACTCACCGAAAACCAAGAAAACAAAATAACCTCTCCTCCAAAAAGAAACCAAAACAAAACAAGAAACCACCAAATTGTAACCAAATGCAAGCACACACACAAAACTGTGGAGTCCATTTTATGTTGTCCACCCACTTGTGAACATGAGGCCTGACCTGGAGTGGTTAATATACTCAGTGTCACTCTATTGGAGAAAACTGATTTTCTCTCTCCCGGCAGATATAAATGACAGTTCAGTTGTTAATCTTTACCCTAGTGGCTGGGTAGTCATTCATTCATTCATCCAGAAATATAACAAAATAAAGTACAATAAGATAAAACAGACAATAAAAATCAACAGAAGGAAAAGGGCCCAAGAGAAGGCATAAGAAACAGAAGTCCACTCATTTACACACTCAGGAATCCAGTAAAAACACTCAACTGGAAGCCATAATATATACACAGAGGACCTGGTACAGACTTGTGCAACCCTGTGGATGCTACCTCAGTCTCTGTGAGTTCATCTGAGCTTTTCTCATGAGAACTTAGAGAGCTTTGTTTCCTTGCTGTCTTCCTTCCTTCCAACTCTTACACTCTTTCTGCCTCCTCTTTCAGAAGGTTCCCTGAGCTCTGAGGGGAGGGATTTGCATGAGACATCCTATTTGGGTCTGAGGGTTTCCAGATCTCTCACTCTCTGCATAAAGTCTGACTGTGGGTCTCTGTATTTCTTCCCATCTGCTTCAGGAGTCAACTTCTCTGATGATGGCTGAACAGGGCACTGATCTATGAGTACAGCAGTGCAGCAGAGTATCCTTAGGAGTCATTTTATCCTCTCTCTCTCTCTCTCTCTCTCTCTCTCTCTCTCTCTCTCTCTCTCTC
>CABHPR010144619.1:15479-30293 GCA_902168415.1 Peromyscus melanophrys | reverse complement strand
CTCTCTCTCTCTCTCTCTCTCTCTCTCTCTCTCTCTCTCTCTCTCTCCCTCTCTCTCTCTCTCCTCTCCCTCTCTCTCACCAGTCTTATTTGGTTTTGTCCTAGGTCCCTGTTCTATTTCGTCTCGGGTTGTTTGTCTTTGGAGCCGTGTCAGATGTGGGTTCCATCTCATGGAGAGGGCCTTCTCAAATCATTTGTTGTTGGTTACTCCCACAAGCTTTTTGCCACCACTGTCCTAGCTTATCTTGCAGGCAAGATGCCATTGTAGACTAAACAGTTTCTGACTGAGTTTGTCTTATAAAGACAAACAGATCATTCTTATTTTCTAATAGTGACTTGTCACTAAATAATGACACATTCTCCGACTTTATGTCTTCTCTTCTTTATGGATTTGTGGTAGACCAAATGAGAAATAATCCACACGGGCTTTGGTATTTGAAAACTTGGTTCCCAGCTGACAGTACTGTTTAGGTGGTTTTGGTGGTACAGCCTTGCTGGAGGAAGCCATCTGAGGGCCAGCTTTGATAGTATGTAGCTGCATCCTGATCTCAGTTCACTCATTGGGCTAATTCAGCTGTATCAATAACAAAAAATTAGAGTATGCAGATTGGATATAGTTTATGAAATAATTTCTTGAATTATATTCTAAAATAATAATAATAAAGTTATCACATATAATCATAACTTAATAGTAAATCATATTATGTCATATCTGCAGCAACTTAATATTAAGATATTAAAACATGATAACTCAAATATAATTATGATACGTTTAAAATACATATATAATTAAATGGTTAAAATTGTTAAAACTAAGCATTGATGGATATTTGTATCCTCATGATCTCAGGATTCTCTGCAAATTTGGATGTGAATTTCTTTTATAAAAATAGAATAGAAAATAATGATAAAGAAACACTTGGTTCTTATTATTGAGTAGGAGTAAATGTCAGATCCTGAAAAAATCTGAGCCTCTATCTTAATGCTTAAAAAATTGTCAGAAAGTTGATTCTAGCATTCTGACTGAGAAAAACACCAGTAAGTATCTATTCAGTTAGCTGCTTTGGTAGAAATCATAGATGAAATTTTCAACTTAGTATCAAAACAATTTCAGTGTATAAATCTTTCTAAGACAATTCACAAATAAAATATAGGAAAGAAGTGAACTACATGTTCTTAAAACTGTCTGGAATAAACATTTAAATTTTTGGCCATCAACTTTCTATAAAAAGAAAAGTAAAATATTTAAGGTTATTAAGGGCTTTAAGTTAATAACATCATCTCCACACATACAGAATATCTATTCATGTGAGCATTAGTTTTGAAATTTCAAAATTATATTAAATTTAGAAATCCAGCTGAAGCATGTTTACTATTGGATTACTAAAATATTTTTATGTGGTTTTGGCATTTCAAATTTCAAAATACAAAATAGAAGGCGTTTAATTTGTCACAACATCAGTTGAATGTCTTCAGGATTAGAATGGATGAATATTTCCTCAAGTAAGGAGTCTAGGTAGAAAAATTTACCATGTATCAGTATGATAAGGTGATAGATGACTTTGATGGCATCTGATCATACTACCTGGATTTTACACTGTCCTGGATAAATACTGTCACACTCATTTTATCCTAGGGATTGAGATTTTTAAATTTGATGGAGCCTAAGAAGAATGTCATAAAGTCCAGTTGACCATAAAATTTGTAGCTGAATGTTTACATGAATATAGATACACTCTGGTGTGTATGTGTTTATATATACTAATATATGTATGTGCATCCATGTGTGTAGGTATGTGTATATTTATTAATTCTACTTTTTCTGGTATAGTTCTTTGGAACCAAGAATATATACATTTTTATTTCAAGTAGTTATCCAACTTCATTTCCCCACAAGATCATTATCTCTTGTAATATCCATGGCATAGAGTAAATATTAGATGAAATTGATGAAAAATAGCATTAAATTCCACAGTTCTTTCTCTCTCCCCTCTCTCTCTCTGTGTACTGGGATTATAGATACATACATACATACATACATACATACATACATACATACATACACATACACACACATATATGCAGATAGGCATGATCACATGTGGGAGCTTGTGTGGATGTCAGCGGATGATATCAGAAAGCCTTCTCTAAATATTTATCCATCATAGTTTATGAGACAGGGTTCCTTCCTGACCATATAGCATATTATTTCAGACAGGTGGGCTGATCAACGAGCACCCGCTTCTGCTTGTTTGCTCTCTATAGTGCTTAGGTTCCAGGCACATGCTTCCATACCTAACTTTAAAAAAGTACCATTGATGTTAAATAAACTTGTATTAGGTGAGTTCTATGTCAGATCATGTTAGGTATCGGCAGATTATATTATCCTCGACTAGATTAATCATTTTTAATGTTATATTTAATGATTCATTGTGGGGTATCCCTCTTCCTCTTAGTCTGTTGGCCATCAAGCCACGAGGACAAAGGGAGCAGAGGCAGCATGCAGAGCTCTGTCTGGCATATGAGCACATGGAAATGGCTTTCCGGGAGATAGCTTCAGTGTTACAGCTCAACCAACGTTATTCCAGAGTGAGGGGCGATGTAAAGGATGGGGACCATGCCTGGGGCATGACCTAATCTGCACTTGGCAGCATGCTCCTATCATAAGGCTGGAGTACAATGTCTAATTATCATATGTGGCAGCACAGCCCTATCATATAGTTAGAACACAACCCCAATCACCATATGTGGCAGCAGGACGGGGGGATGGGGTGGGGTGGGGTGGGGGGCGTAGCATTTGCAGGAAACTGTGTCAAAGGTCTCCACTAAGATAAGTCCGGCATTCAGACTCAGAGATGGTCTCCAAATAAGGTCAGGCAGAGAGCAGGGAAGCCCATGCTGGGGGTAAGGGAGACCTCCATCTCACATTGAGCTTGGAGAGAGCTGTCTGGACATGGTGGACAACAACCATTAACCAGCAGGGCCTCTCAACAATTTGTAGTTTAGGTCTCAAACTTTTTTTTAAACATATTTTTAACACAACGTATCTTATTACATTGATTTATTTTATGTGGAATTTTCATACAAATGGAAAGAAACAGAATTTTGATAGACTTTTCGTCTCATAATTATTTTGTAGATTGGAAATTTTGTCAACTACATTGAAAACCAAAGGCTGGTGTGTACTAACGCATGTAAGCAAAAGTAAAAAAAATTATAAAATATGATTCAATATTTTCAAAGTAATGAAGAACACCAAAAATTGCTTAAATATACAAACAAAATGTGTTTTTAAAAAATCACTGATAACTCATGAAACATTATTTCAGTACCAATTATGTAACCCAAAATTTCTAAAATGCTTACTCTGCAGCAAATACATTGTTGATCCCATGGGAACCATGTCTTTAAACATAAAAGAAACGTCTTTATTCTCTGCAGAAACATTTTAATTTCATGTAGTGCCTGTTTATCAATTCTTAGAACTGTTTCCTGTGCTAATGGGGATTTACTCGAAAATGTGTTGTCTATTCCTATATCCTGAAGTGTTTCTCTGTTATTCTTTAGATGTTTATAGCTTTAAATGAAGTTATCTGATAGTTAGAATTGATTTTTGTAAAGAGTAAAAGATATGTACCTAATTTCTGTTTCCAGGTAGATATCTGATTTTGCCAGCACCATTTGTTTTAAAAGCTTTTTTAAATCCAGTGTATGTTTTTTTGATGTGTCTGTATAGCTGTTTGAATTCATTCTTGGTCCTCTATTATGTTCCATTGATCTTCATGTCTGCCTTTGCACGTGTACTGTGTTATCTTCATCCCTGTGGCTCTGAAGTACAGTCAGAAGTCAGACAACATGATGGCTCTAATTATGTTCTTCTTGTTTAGAATTGTTTTGGATGTCTGTGGTCTTTTATGTTTCCATGCTAATGTTAGAATTTTTTTTTTCTATTTCTGTGAAGACTTTCATTGGACTGTTGATGTTTGCGTTAAACCTATAGACAACGTTTGTCATGTAGCCATTGAGGATGCTCCTCATATTTGAATGCTTGATGGCCAGCTGGTAGAATTTTTTGGGAAGTATTAGGAAGCATGGCCTTGTTAGAGTAGATGTGTTACTAAGAGTGGGCTTTGAGGTTTAAAAATCCCAGGTCATTCCAAGTTAGCATTCTCTCTCTCTCCCTCTCTCTGTCTCCCTCTTTCTTTCTGTCTCTCTCTTTCTGACTTTTGCTTATGAATTGGCATTTAAGGTCTTAGCTACTGCTCTGGCACCATGCCTGACTGCCTGTTGTCATGTTCCTGTTTGTGATGGCTATGGTTTCTAACACCCTGGAAGAGTAATCCCAATTAAACCTTTCTTTTAAAAGTTACCTTGGCCACAGTATATTTTCACAATAGAAAAGTAACCAAGACAGCCATTGCATGGTATTGATTATACCAATCCAAGAATATGGAAGGTATTTCCATCATGCATTTTCTTGTTAGAAATAGCCTACCCAGAGAGAAAATCTTCAACAGTTATACACTAGGCCATGGAGTTAATAATGTAGACTGTGTGAAGAAGAACAACTCAGTAAGGAGTTGGTCTGGAGATAAACCTACCCCACCTGTGCTGGGATTTGATTGCCTTGATATTGTGTAGGTCTTGTGCAGGTAACCACAGCCTCTGTGAGTTCAAGAGTGTGATAACTATGCTCTATTTAGAAGATGGTCTCTCGTAAAATCCCTACTTATTCTCCAGATCTTTTCTACTTTCTGCTTTCTCTTCTGTGGAATTCCCTAAACCTTGGTGGTGGAATAGTTAATACTAACGCTCATTTTACACTTGAATATTCAGTCTTGTATTTTGAGGACTATGACCAACTCCACATCTCTTCACTGTCTGCTTCTCACTGCAAAAAGTTTTTCTGACCAACATTTAAAGCAGTCCAGTTCTATGGATAGAAAATAAATATTTATAAGGAATTTTGACAGAATGACATATATATATATATATATATATATATATATATATTATAATATCAGTAATATATGTTCAGGAAAATATCAATAGCAGGTTCTACTCTAGGGTCTGTAGATGCCCAGTGAAGAACTTTTGATAAGATTTATAATTCCAATCATAAAATAATTTCTGGCAGAGAGATAATCATTCAATATTGAGGATACAGAAAATGATATGGTCCTCATGCTCAAGTGGATGACCCCAAACATACTGGGCTATCAAAAAAAATCCAAAAAAATTGAGTGAGGATATATATGATCATATTTCATTGTGTACATGTGTGAGATTTTCAAAAAAAAAAAAGAAAAATCATAAATTAAAAACAAATAGAAAAATTAAACACTGTCAAAACAAAGTATCTATTCAGTAAATGGACATATGATCTGAACAAAGAGTTTTCAAAAGAAGAAATGCAATTGGTAAATATGTATTTTAAATAGGTTGCAAGGTTTCTAACCATCAGAGAATAAACTACATTAAGATTCCAGCCCATCATAGGAAAAATGGTGACCATCAGGAAACCAAAGGACAAAAATCACTAATGCAGATGTGGTTAAAGAGGAAACTTTACACGATGTTAACAGAGATGTAAACTAGTACAGCCACTATGAAAATTATTGTGGATTAATTCCATTTTCTTGGAAAAAGGAACTTCCTTGCAAAACTGAATCCCCATCAACAGATAATAAAAATATGCTATAAAATATGATACATAGACTGGAATTTTATTTATCTGTAAAAACGAGTGGAAGTATAAAATTTGTAGGAATATGACTATTTTATGTGCAATAACTCAGTTTTGGCAAGACAAATACCATATGTAATTTCTCATATGCAGATCTCAGCTTCTAACTGTGAAATATGTATCTCCAGCTGGGAGTAAGTATGGATAGAGTCTAGGAACTAGAAAGTAGCCAATGTGGCTGAAATTAATTTTAAAAAAAAAGGAAGGAAGGAAAGAGGCTCTACAAGATTTGGGAACACATTAGTGAAGTGGAAATTTGAAATACCAAAGGTTGTAGCAGAATGTTCTGAGAGATGAAGAAAGAACAGGAGGAGACAGAGGAAGGCATAAACACCTGTGTACTTATGGTCAGCTATAGCTGGACCCAGTGGGTTACCAAAACAAGAGATAATATGAAGTTAAGGGTTATATATGTTGAAGGCCATATGGGGGTTATTGGAGGGGGGAAATTGAGTGGTAGATAGGATCATATTTTTCTATATATGCACTAAATTCTCAAAAACAAAGAAAAAATTAAAATAAAAAAATAATTTTAAAAAGGAAAAAAGCTTTCAGAATCATGGAATATTTGTATTATAGCAGGCAAAGTTGAGGAAGGAAGCAGTTAACAAAGTAAAAAGTAATTGAATAAAAAATACATTAGAGGTTGGTAAATTTGAAGACTGGGGAGATGGCTCAGTGGGAGAAGTCCCTGCTGAGAAAAAAATGACAGTCTGAGTTGTCAGCATCAGACAAAAGTAGGGTCTAGAACACACACCTGCAGTCATAGCACTGTTTGAACAGAGACTTGAGTAGTCTGGAGCTGGTTGATCAGCCAGGCTAGTTACTTTGTGAGCTCCAGGTTAAATGAGAGACCCTACCTCAAAATATAAAGTGAAGAACGACAGAAGAATATCTCTGGTTTCTATGGGTAAGTACACACAGACCACAGAATAAAAGAACATTGCTATATTGAAGTAAAATGGCATGAATAAAGTGATAGGGACAAATGAGGACAGTGTTGTGGAATGCTGATACTTTACTCAGTATATATATATATATATATATATATATATATATATATATATATATATGTATGTATGTATATGTGAATATCTTGAAGAAAGGAGAAAGAAAAAAAATCATCCTATGATTTGGATGCTAAAGTTTTCCAGAGGCCCATGTATTAAAAAGTTGATTTCCAAACACTAGGGCTAAGGAGATGTCATAGAATCTGTGAGAGCTAATGCATAGCAGAGGTTGGCAACTCAGGATGTTCTCTTGAAGTAGACAGGAGGACTTAGTCCCTTATTCTCCCTTTTGTTTGAAGAAACCTTGAGGTGAGTAACTTTCTCCATCTGGTACTCTTGCCATCATGTGCTGCCTCATCACAGATCCAAAAGCAAGAGGGTTTATCATCTATGGACTGAATCTTTGCTCCTAATAATTTGATTATCAGAGGCATTTTGTGACATTGATAGAAAGCCAACCATTGCACAACATTTCAAACGGTGGCCATGATTATGAGAGGAGAGTTATCCCTGGAAGTGAAAAGTAGTTGATAAGATCTGTAGAGTTTTGCACACACTGTAAAGAGTCTGGTTTTGACTTTGAATCGGATGAAAATTCAATGGAGATATAATATATACTTGGCAATAAAAGATGTTAAAATATAAATCAATTTAATATAATTTTTCTTCTGTATCAACAGAGTAAGACAGTTGAAAAAATTCCAACTCCAGATGGATTTGGTTAAAGTTGTAGGACCAAGCAGTCTGGTTATTTGTGTAGTAATGATCTTTTCTCTTTTTCATGCAATGGGAGAAATCCTTAGGATGGTTATTAATAAATAGTATCTGTAAGATGTAATATATATATATATATATATATATATATATATATATATAAAATGTAGATCAATTTGTTTTCAGGACCAGAAAATATGTGCATAGAAATGATATTTGAAGTATAGAGCACTCCAACTTTCAGAACTCAGAGATGAAAGTACTAAATGGAGACTGCATGGGATGTAGTAGCAGTGGCATGGGGAGAAATGACAGAAGACATAGATAATCCAAAATACCAATCAAGAAAATTGCTTTAACAAATAGTTAGATTGTTTGCATGAACTTGATAGCTTAACTAAGACAGAGTCTACAGATAGAATAAGAGATTTGCCAATGTGGAAGTCCTTGATGATTATTTCAAGAGTTGTTTGAAAAACATGTGAAGATAAGCTGAATATGGGCCCTAGGAAGTTCAAAGAGCAAAATCAACCAGTGAAAGTGAACAGCACATATTGTTGTTACACTTAGGTGTGGTTACTATGAGGGCAAGCAGATAAATGGAGGGATGACTATATGGGAAGATGGAATGAAAATGAAGATATTTTAAAGAAAGGTATAGCTATTGATGCTAACATATAAATATTCTCATAGCTCCAATAATTATTGACTAGGAAAAAATGGTAACACAGGTTTAGAGGGGACAATCATAAGACCAACATCCTCAAAAAAAAAGGGTAAAGTATGAGTTAATGCATAGATATAGGGTTGGCCTTATATTGGAGATAAAGAAATTTACATATAATTTGTGCTCCAAAGTCCCTTCATGGTACAGATGGTATACCTAAAATATAATGAGTCAAGAAAGTTCATGAATATAGGTGGGAATATGGAGAATGTTAAAAAAAACAACAAAACTTTGCCCACATGACAAGATAGAGTAGGAAGAGAAATGCAAAGAATACTTCAACTTGACTGCCTGGTGGAGGCACAGTTCACTCGTCAATGTCTTCCATATGATGCTGTTAAATGCAGTTTACTTGATGTATATCAACTTTTTTTCAGATTTATATATATATATATGAATAAAAATAAAAATATTTAATATTAATTATACCTAAGATATCATCACCAGTGATTCTGATTCAATTGATCTGGGCTGGCCTACATAGTGATTTTCACACCACCACCTTCATTTATGTCTTATTTACAGCCAAGATTGTGAACAAATAAATATGCTTTTGAGTTAGAAAAAAATGTCTCATACTTTAGTCATCAAGTATGTTGATTGTTAACAAATTTAACAATTTGGGTAGATGCTTACAAATTATTAAAAAGAAACATGCTATATCTGTAGATTTCTCTATGAAATTTACATGTGGAATATAGGTGTATATAGTGTGATGAAAAAGAGAAAGTGATCATCGCTTATTCTATTTTTTTCTATTTAAATTAATGTATAATCAGTGACAGTTGGGAAAAGACCTAAATTATGTAAGTGTCAGTTAATGTTAAAAAGGGAAATAACTGACCTAGAAGTCAATTACTGTTTTCTGTCTGTTATTAAAATTTTACTTTAAAACATGACATAGTTTATTCAATAATAGCTATTGGATAAACCCAAATTATTCAATTTGTTAACATTTAACTTTGAGATTTAAACATTTTTAAATTTTTTTTTTACATAATATTTATTTCATCCTGACCACAAATTTCTCTTCCCCCTTTCCTCTACCCCCATCCATTCCTCCTCCAGTTCCCTTCAGAAAAGGGCAGACCTCTCAGGGATATCAAGCAAACAAGTCATATTAAATTGCAATAAGACTTGGCACTTCCTCTCATATTAATGGTGGACAAGACAACACACTAGAAGGAAAAATGTTCCTGAATCAGGCAAAAGAATCAGAGACAGCCCCTGCACCCACTGTTAGGAGTCCCACAAGAAGACCAAGCTACACAACCATGAAGTGTGCAGAGGATGTAGGTCAGACCAATGTAGGCTCCCTGGTTGTTGAGTCAGTCTCTGCCAGCCGATATAAACCCAGGATGTTGATTCTGTGGGTTTTCTTGTGGTGTCCATGATCCCCCTGGCTTCTACAATCTTATGCATGATTCCCCTGAGCTCAGTCTAATGTTTGGCTGTGGGTCTCTGCATCTGCTCCCATGAGTTGCTGGGTGAAGCCTCTCTGATGATGATTGTGCTAGGCTCCTGAACTTTTACCCTTTTAATTCCATCTTAAATAGAGTTATTTTTCTTCCCATTACTATTTTATACTTTTAGCAGGGCCATATTCCTTTTTAACTATTTAAAAACAAAATTACATTGGTCTTGCAGCCTGTGTTATAACCAGCATCCTATTTTAGTTCAAATAGGTATTTCAGTCTCATTTTTGTGCCATGTTACCAGGTTTCATTGGATTTTTTTTATTTAAAAGTTTTTTTTTTTCCATTTTACGTATCAACCAAAATTCCCCTCCTTCCTCTCCTCTAGCTCACCCTGCCCCGCCTTCTCCCCCATCCACTCCTCAGAGAGGGTAAGGCATCCCATGGGAAGTCAACAAAGTCTGGCATATCAAGTTGAGGCAGGGCCAAGGATTTTTTTAACAAAACAAAATATCAGATTTATTTTATAATACTGTATTGCTTTGGCAACTATAAATTTTCCTGTATATTGTGTATTACTAACCAATAGAGTTGTAATTTTTTAGGGTCACACTTTGCATGTGCAAATATATTACTTATACTTATACATATGTACCTAAACATATATACATATAAGTACATATATATATATATATATATATATATTCAATTGTCTTGAATCAGCTGATTTCTCATAATTGTTTAATGTTTCTTACTTTGCCTCAGTATGTTACTCCTGATTTTTGTGCTAAGCCAAAATTCAACTTCTGAAAAACAATTATACTTCTTATTATATCATCAGCAATCAATAACCTAGGAAGAGTCCAATGTTACATCAACTCTAACACACAAAGTTCTTTTCTATGCTATTTCTTAAGCATATCTGAAATATTTAGCTTGTCAATCACCAAATTTCTGATCTGATCTTCTATTAGATCCAACTATATGCAAGCATCCCAGTAGGTACCATCCTGTTTCTTGAAACTGCTGACCTCTTGATTTTTTTCCACTTATTTAGTCTTACTTTTTCCTAAAGCATCATGGATGCTACTATGTCCAATAGCTAATAGTCAGCTATGTAAAAATGAGTGGAATTTGTATGGCTATCAACCAGAATTTCTTGGCCATACCTTTTATCATTGCTACATTTCATTTCATTTGTTGTTTTAGTCTAGTTGTGTTTTTAATCCCCAACTTAAATTGATTAGTGATTATCAGTGTCCTTGAACTGCCCCTTCAAAACAAAAGTCAAGACCAGCAATACCTTTCACTTTTACTTCTTGTCACTGATGGGTAAGTCCTTATCACCTGGCAAACATCTGTTCCCTTAGGAGTTTAATACTCTCTTCATATACATTTGCCCCTCTTTCATAATTCTAACATAAAACAAAATAAAAGTTATGTGGAAAAACTTGTATTCCCATGCTCAGTCTTAACACTAGAAATGTCAATTCAGACTCCCTAAGCATCCATCCTAAGCATCACAACTTTTGGAGATGAATAAGACTGAAAATCAGACTTCTAGAGTTCATCCAGTCTGATCTAATGATAGTACATATTTATAATGCTTTTAGGGATCTGATATTTCTATTACAATTATGGATTTTTAAAGAATTGTATTTTCTTTTACAACTCTGTATTTCCTTGGATATTTTAATAAAATTCTGAGGGAAGGAACTAAGACAAGGATTATTGTTATGTTATTATATATTTTGGAGACCTGAAGTTATCTACATAAATTAGGTTGTTACTTTAAAATTTGAACACGAGTTTATTTTGAGACATTATTGTAGCTTAAATCATTGCTATATTCTTAGTTGAACATCTGCATTAAGTTGTTTATAACCCACTTGCTCTTCTCATAATTTGATTGCAGATGAATTAACAGCTCTATTCAGGTCACACACCAGAAGTAAATAGTTTTATTTTGATTTAATCACACTTCTTAAATTGAGAAAGTGATTTAAGCTTCCTTTTCACATTGAATAAAAGTTATGCCTGATGCTGATTCCAGCCTAAAGACTCCTTTTTCACATAGTTGCACACAATTAATTGTCTCATATTGTCTCAGAAATGTAGGTTTGATAATGATATACCATTGAGTTTATGACTTCATACATTGAAAGCATTTTGGTTAAAGATAGGCTTTATAGAGACTGTGGTAGCATGCACAGGCCTGCACAGGTCTAAGCCAGATCAGCTCCCAGCGCTGAGAGGGGAAGTGGACACAACCCCATATCCCTAACCCAGAAGCTATCTCTAATTGATAACCTCTCCCAAAGGAAAAACTGTATTTCTCCAATGGAATCTCACTTGATATATAAAACATCCTCAGTTGTTTTGGCTCAAATGGCCAACACAAAATGAACTCAATGGCATTTTTGGAAGCTCTTGTGATGTGCAATGATTGGCTGGGTATTTTTTTTTTTTTTACCCTATGGACATTTTGATTGTCTATTATGGTTTCTGATTTTATTTTTGAAGAGTTTTCTATGTATGTGAATGTATGTGCCTCAGCATCTGTATTAGTTTCTTGTGATTCTTCTTCTGTTTTTTTTTATTTCTCCTCCTCCTCCCCATCACTTTAGATGCTTGTTTTTATTCTAATGAAAGAATGAAAGAATGGGTATGGATTTGGGTGGGTGTGTAAATGGGAAGGATCTGGGAGGTGTTGCTAGAGGCGATACTGTAATAGAAATATATTGTATAAAATATATATTTTCAATAAAAATGATTTTTTCTATCACAAAAAAAGATAGACTTTAACAAAAGACAGTAGGAAAAGTGGATGTGTACATGTAGAAGAATGAAACAAAATTCTTATCTCGCACCCTTATAAAAGTCAACTGAAAATGTCTCGAAGAGCTTAATGTAAGACCTGAAGCCTTGGGGATTCTAGGGAAAATATAGGAAAGGCTCTTCAAAATGTAAGCTTAGCTGATGGCTGCCAGAGTAAGAAGTCAGTAGCTAAGACAATAGCATCAAACATCAACAAGTAGAGTTACACTGAATTTGAAAGTGTGGCCATTGAAAAATAAACGCATATGAAGAGATAGCATACAGAATGGAGAACCTCTTTACCAGCTGGTCATCTGGCACAGGATTATGATCTAGACTACATAAAGGGCTTAAAATTAAATACCCAAAAGTAAATACTCCATTAAGTAGACAGGCAAATTAATTGAATGGCTTCAAAAAATGAAATACAAATGGAAAATAACTATAAGAAAAATATTCAACATATTCAGCCAGCAAGGAAAGGTAATTGAAACTGGAGTAAGATTTTTGCCTTACCCCAGTCAGAGTGGCTCTAGTCATGTAAAAACAAATTACAAATTATAGTAAGCACAGGGCACAAAGAAGAAACTATTATTATGGTTGTAGATGTACTAATCCCTTTGGGGAACTGCATGCGTGTTCCTCAAACAATTCATTACTGTACTACTATTCAAATATATTTTAGATACATACCTGAAGAAACCAAAGACCACTTATTATAAAGATACCTACATAGTCATGTCTATTGTAGCACTGCTCACAGTAGACATGGTATGCTTCAGTGCCCAACACTGAATGCCTAGAAAAAGGAAAGGTGTTATGTGTGCATGATAACTTTATTCTGTCTTAAAGAAGAATGAAGTTCTACCATTGTCCCTAAGCTAATGGGTATGTAATTTGATGAATTGCTATTGAAAGCTAATTTAGTAAAACAACCTTGCCCGTGTTTCCATTCCACCCGAGTACTGTAGGATATTCCCATTTTAATCTTTTCACCAGTATACATTGATAGTATTTTTAATAAATCTATTTACCTAATAAACAAAAATGGTTTCTTAATAACCATTAAAATTCCTTTCCAAAGAATCTTCTTCATTTTTATAGATCCCTTGGTACACATTTACATATATCCAATTTTAAATAGCTCATTAGTATATAACATACTTGTATGATTACTTAGCTAAATTTTATATTGCAGGAACTCATGGTTTTATTGAGTGTAAATGACATTTGAGTTATATCTTAGAAACACTGTAGACTCAGTGTTGCAGTTTAAATTACTTTACTTCCAAGCAAATAGTCCCAGTTCTTCAGAAAATGCTGTTTAGAGGTTTTCACAGACTGCCTTAAAACTACTCCAGTATCTTAGTATTTTCTCATTTACAATTAATGAGAACTCAACATCTATCATCTTTCAATCTTTCATCTGTTTGCATTTCATTTATCATATAATTATCAACTATCTATCTATCATCTATCTATCTATCTATCTATCTATCTATCTATCTATCTTTATATATATATCATCTATCTTCCTATATATTATCTATCAATTGACCTATCTATTATCTATCTACCTATCATTCACATCCAACAAAGTCTAAAACCTACAAGTACCAAGTAAACTTATCTGTTACCCCCTTTATTCTTAGTATAATTTAAATTAAGTTCATCTCAATTTACTTTTTTTCTGGGATGAGATTATATTTAAGTAGATGGACATATAATACATGCCAGTATACAATGAAAATTAGTATTTCAAATAAATGTAGCTTTGTATTTTTATTTGATATTTTGATACAGGGGAAACAGCTTTTAATCTACCAAGATATGGCCTTTTCCAAATTAAATGAATTAAACATTCAAAGTTTTGATGTTACATTTGTTGTGATACCTTGAAGTTGTTTTGGTTATTGTATTCAAAGAATCCTGGACTCATGTGACACTGAAGTTTTAGAAAAACTGCCAATTTTCTATTTCCTATTGTCCCTACTGAGTCAAACCTATACTAGGAACATCATTTGCTGTATTTTAAAATAAAATTGTGTTAAAAGAAATAATTCCACAGAAAAAAGCTATGCTTCTATATCCAACCATCTTGACTTTAGAGCAACACTTATTTAAAAATTATTTATTTAATCACATTACATTTTATTCATAGTTGTTTTTGAAGTTAACTTTTACTTGTTTTGACAAGGCTTTTCCAGTCTTTATTTTTAAAGTAACTTAAAATTTGAAGATATCTGTACTCACCAGAAGCAGTAGCTGGTAAAACATTTTCTATAATGTGTTCACAAAGCTTTCTTTTTTCCAGATATGTTTTAAATAGAAACAATGCCATTAATTGATATAATCATGACTTTGAAAAATATTTTATAGAATCTAA
>CABHPR010144619.1:0-15379 GCA_902168415.1 Peromyscus melanophrys | reverse complement strand
ATATATATATATATATATATATATATAAAACCATATATGGAAAATATGATGACTTAAGCTCAGAGAACTTACCTCATCACATAAGTTCTTTGAGCTTAACCCATCATATTTTCCATATATGGTAATCAAACATTATGTGGTATCTGCAAGTCAGGTCTCAGATTACCACCTTGTTACTAGGTCTTCAAAACAGGAGGTAAAAATCAGTATCAGGTAAGATAAGTTACTGAAATAAGAAAGAAAAATCACCCATGTCTTTAACTACTTGAGATAGGTAATACACAGTCTCTAATACATTTCCATTCTTCTGTTGTTAAATTAAACATATTAACTACAAAAAGGAATAAATTCTACAATTTCTTGACTGGTGAAACTAGAACATTATGTAAATATACCTTAAAAACTGTGCCCTTTCTTAACATATATTACCTCAACATAGCAAATATAAATGCAGCCTAAATCAATGAAATTAATATTTAAATATGGGATGGTTTGCATTATTTTCATGAATGATTCCTCTTTAGTATTTTGAAATATTAGTGTTTGTTTTATATATAGATTGTTAATCTCAATCTTAACTAATGTATTTCTTTTCATACTTTATGACTAATTATTGAAAACATTTTTGACATTTTATTGAAGTTACACGAACAGAATATAAGACTCTTTTGTACATATGTGATAATAAAGATCAACCCAGGGCCTCTCTGCATAGGCTAGGCAAGATCTCTGGCACTAATCTATATCCAGCTAAGTCATCTTTTCTACCCCACTATATTTAATCTAAAGTAAAGCCAAAACAATTAAGGTTTTGTTAATATTGACTTTAATATATTAGTTGTGGATGCCAGTATATAATAATAGAACTCAACTCTGATAAGCACAAATCAACTATGCATGGCCTCTCTAATATCTAAAGTATTGATTAAATCATACCTATCTCTCAGAAAGTATTAACATAGGACTGTAATGTCTCACAAGAGATAGCTTAAGCCTAAACCTTGTGACAATGGTATTTGTATTGTAAAAAAAATAAATATCAAGGGAATGATCCAAAGTTGTCTATATTGTACATTAGATATAGAACTAGCACAACGTGGTATTTTTTCCTTCATAGCTTGTTTTACTAGATTTAATTGCATTTTTAAATTGAAAATTTCTATTTCATTTAATTTTAAACTTTCTTTTCTTTGAACACAGGGATATAATTTCTTTCTGTACAGCCATGTCTCCTCCCAATATATGTTCAGGAGAAAGATTACGTTTAGACCATTTATAAATAGTTAGAATCAATCGACATGGTAAACATTCATATAGTAATTATGGCAAATTAACCACTTGGATCTTAATCATTTCTGTTTGTGCTTTTTTTTCTGTGTTGATTTCTGAGGCCTTTAAAGATGGTAACTTTATTATCCTTATAAGGTGCCAACTTTTTGAGTCATCAACATTGGTTAAAAATAAAGGGGGATCACCTTGAGCTCCTGAAATGCAAATCAACTGGAAAAACACCAGCTGGCCTTAATCTTTCAACATTGCAGTTTTGTCTGCCTCCTGTCAGCAGGCTAGCAGGTGTGCTTTTTATAGAAACAGGACTTAGCAGATGTGGTTGCTGTTTCCTTCTTGTCAACAGTGAAATTCTCCTTTTCAGCCCCTCTGACACACACAGACACCAACTGAACACAAATGTACATGTAGAAAACAGTAGAATGTTAGGGAAACTCTCTATCCATCTACAGAGGCGTTATGTTAAAAATCTATTCTTAAATTTTGTCCTAAAATCATCTCTGAAGGCCAATATAAAAAAGAAATGTTTTCATATTCTGAAATTATTTGAGAACCTGAGATTTGATCTTTTTCAGTAAATTGTCATTAGGAAATACTAAAGTAAGATATGAACAAATAGTAATTAATAATGATATAGGTTTTAATAGATGAAAAAGTCTAGGAAATGACCAGGAACATCATCTAGAGGTTATGTTCTAGTTTAAAACTATTCAGCAATTCATTCTGATAAAAATCTCAGAGTGTTCTGGTTTTTCCTAGCTATTCTTCTGTGTCCTTATTTCTAAGGCACATAATTTGCTGTCTTCTTTTCTTTGTGACTTTGTTCCAAAATGATAAAGAGGTAATATATGCCACCCAAAATAACTACATCTTATAATAAGATTAAGACCATTTATACACTGACTCATAGAGTCCTGACGTACTAGATGTATCAGGTCTCTGAAGTTATCTGCATGGAAGCCAAGGCAAATTGCATGAGCTGATGTGTTCTCATCTAAAATAAACCCTCTTTAGTTTAGTTTTCTTTTCTATGAAAGACCATTTGAAACTGAACATTGTATAAACAGGAAACACAGCCTCCCTTTCCCTGTAAGCACTTCAAATTCTATGTACTCAGTACCTCTCCTTCTATGGCTCATACTTTGTATCAAGGAAAGCCATCATTCTGAGAAGACAATTACTACCTACTTTTTTCTGCCACCACTAATCTTTAGGGCCCTCTTTTTTTTTTTTTTTTTTTTTTTTTTTTTGGTTTTTCGAGACAGGGTTTCTCTGTGTAGCTTTGCGCCTTTCCTGGAGCTCACTTGGTAGCCCAGGCTGGCCTCGAACTCACAGAGATCCGCCTGGCTCTGCCTCCCGAGTGCTGGGATTAAAGGCGTGCGCCACCACCGCCCGGCTAGGGCCCTCTTTTTTGCTCAATAATAATTCACATGACTGCTATTTTAAGTGTGTATGCTTAAATTTTTGATTTTTAAGACGATATTGCTTCTTTGATAACGTGGATTTCTTACAAGATGTACGATTCATAGCATCTCAGACAAGTCCTAATTCATTTATGAAAGCCCCTATGTGTACCAGGCAATGTTGTTAGTGTCAAGAAAACCACTGAGAATGCAAGCCAGCTGCTGTTAAGCTTGCCAGATATGATACATTAGATTTCTATTAACGTGTCTACTCACTCTATGAGAAAAATCTGCTGTTATTTCTTCAAGCATACCAGTTAAGAGAAACCGGCATATCTGAGTCACATTTGTTCATATTTATAAAGAAAATAAAATGTTTTATAGAAAAATAGAAGTTAAAAAATAAGAAATATTAAATATCAGATAATTATAGATCATGGAATATAAACTACCACAAAGAAACATGCCACTTATAAAAATGTGATGTCCAGGATTTTCACTATATTTTAAATATAGTATAATGTAATTAATGTAATTATATTACATTGTGTATAAGGTGTAATTTTGAAAAATACTAGATGGGAAAATCAATTTAAAAGAGATGATTCTATTCATTAAATGTAAATTAAAATTTTATCATATGTCTTTGATATCTTTTTGTGTAACAAAACACACAATTGTTACTATACTCAATCTTTATCAAAGTTTTTAATCCTGGATTTATGTTCTCACTTGAAGCAAATACTAACTGTTGTTCCACTAATTTTTAAAGTTTTTTTTATATAAACATACATTCATAGATGTTGTAGAATATTATTTCAAGGTATGTTACTTTTTTTTATGTTGCATTTGCTTAACTCTGTGAAGCTGTGTTACTGTGCCTGTCTAAAACACCTGATGGCCTAATGAAGAACTGAATGGCCAATAGCAAGGCAGGGGAAAGGATAGGCAAGGCTGTCAGGCAGAGAGAATGTATGGAAGAAGAGAGAAATGGAGAGAGAAGAGAAGAGGAGCCAGAAAAGGAGGAGGAACAGCCACCCAGCTAAACATCCAGCCACGGAGAAGAGTAAAATTTAAAGAAATAAGAAAAAAGGAAAAGCCCAGGGGCAAAAGATAGATGGGATAATTTGAAGTTAAGAAAAGCTGGCAAGAAACCAATTCAAGCTAAGGCCAGGCATCCATAAGTAATAATAAGCCTCTGAGTGTGAATTTATTTGGGAGCTGGGTGGCAGGCCCCCCAAAAAGAGTAAAAAAAAAACAACAACAACGCATAGATATCTGAAAATAATTCAAAATTACAGTGTCACAGATAACAATAATAAATGCATCTTTAGTTCAATGGTTTACCAAACATTTTGCAGTTTGTGTCTTTTTATGCCTCCTTTTCAGTAATTATAAAAGAATTGCTTTGTATTCCAAGAGTGAGAAAGCCACAGTTAAGTTAGTCATTTTATATTAATAGTTTATTTTCATTTTAATTCCAAAAAGTATTGCAAAAATCATTTTGAGTGTTTTGTTTGCTTACATGTAAAGAATATTAAAAATGTGGGTAGTAAGTCTGGGTTGTGAAATATAAACAGCTTCAAATTTGCCAGATGTGGTCACATTTTTTTTGCCAATATCTGTGCCAAATTGCCTCCCCAAAGACATGTATAGATAATTCTCTACAAACCCTCAACACTGGATTTTCTAGGACTCTGTAAACATTAGTTAATTATAAGTTAATTGCTCAGAAGCAATCTCTCATTTTATTTTAATGGTATTTCTCTAATTTCTAGTGGATTTATAGTAGTTTTATGTTTATTGGACTTCAAATAACTTCTTGCATAAATTGACTGATCATATCACTGCCAAATTTCCTATTGATATGTTTCTCCTTAACTATTTTATGAGCCATTTAATATTCAAATACTCATCTTTTGGAGAATTTCATACACTATGTATCTTCCATGGATTGTATAGTTTTGTAATTTTTATCAATCTGTCTCTTTGTAATATGAAATTTTGATTCTTGAGTAATTTTTCCCATTTTGAATGAACATTTTCTAGTCTTTCCTTTTCACTGACAATTAGTCCATGTGCATTTTCCTTAAGGACAGGACCTGAAGTCAGGTATTGTTTCGATATTTCTACCCATATGTTCTGGCTTCATTTGTCATTTCTAATGATCAAATAGATTTTTTATGAAATGGCATAGTGTGTGTGTGTGTGTGTGTGTGTGTGTGTGTGTAGCATACATATTCATTTAAGATACTGTATGAATTTGTTGCCAATCCCCCTGGTCACCCACTTACCTAGATACCCCTATTACCAGAAACAAACATTAATGCTAAAAGTACTATATACTTGGGTTGTGGGACATTAAGAAATCTGACCTAGAAATTTCCTCCCACTGTTTAGCTACCACAATTCTAGAAGCTCCTGTTCCTACTTCTAGGGTATAATGACTCAAAGGTGCTACCACGCTGTGGATCCCATGAGCTACCATAGTGATCTGATGGGCACAATACACCCATTAGCACAACAGTAGTGGTATGACTATGATGGGAATAAACACTACTTTCAGCCTAAACTTGAGGCCTCCTCCACAATAGTGAATTCATGCCTGGTATTGTAAAGCTGATCAAAAACTGGAGGCTGGTGAAGGTATGATGAGCCCTCAAGGAGACTCTATTGATGATAATGCTAAATGAATATACTGTGAAACTAATTTGTAAACATTTCTTCCCATTGTTAAGTTTGTTGTCATCCTTTATTAGAGAAATTTTCTTTTGTAGTGAGCAGCAGTTAAAGCAGAACCTCACAACTAGTCAAAATGTGGAAAATATGTGACCAAAGTGTTTGGTCCTAAAAGGCCAGATTTTGGGAAAGGGTATTAGGACATAGGATTTTCTGTACATGATGTGGATGTTCAACTCATGAGGTCATTGTAGCTGTTAGTTATCTTCTCAAGACTGACTTGTCACCATTTCATCATACATATGGAAGGACTTGTGAGGCCCCGTCCCCTAGTGAAGGTCAATAATCAGTTAATAAATTCTCAGAGAAGATTTATTATAATCCAACAATTAAAAAAGAAAACTAATGTGGAGTAATCTACCATGTATTCCAAGAAGCAGCTACTAAATCCAGTTTCCCTTGATGGTCTAAATTCCAATTTCCTTACATCAGCAAGCATGTTAAAAACTAAGAAAAAGCACTGGTAAGGTATTGATATTTTGAAGAGACAATGCTTGATCTCAATAAGACAGAGCTCTAGAAAACATTTGTAGGATTTCAATTTGGTTCTTGGTTTAACAACTTAACAAAAGAAGCGCAAATTGTCTGAGTTCTCAGACCTTAAGGTCTTTAACCATATGATAAGATCATGAAATTTGTTATGCAAGTCACAAAAGGTAGAGTAGATTAAATGTAGTCGTTTAAGTCAAAGCTGTCACAAACAAGAAAGGGTTGTGCAAAGAACAAGGTCAAAAAACAGCAACAATGATGATAATGCACTTTTTATACAAAGTTCCTGGTAGTGAATATAAGTCAAAGAACAAGATAAACATATGTGTGTATACACACACACACACACACACACACACACACACACACACACAGAGAGAGAGAGAGAGAGAGAGAGAGAGAGAGAGAGAGAGAGAGAGAGACAGACAGACAGACAGACAGACAGACAGACAGACAGAGAGACAGAGAGAGACAGAGAGAGACACACAGAGACACACAGAGACACAGAGACAGACAGAGACAACACAGAAAGAGAATTGTCAGCAACATTCAGATGCTATAAATTAATTTAAAATAAAGTGAGTTAGTCTAAACAATGGCATTTTGTATGAAAGTTCTTCAGCAATTCATCTATAGAGATGCTGACTGAGAGCACACACATTAATTACACTACAGAGCAGGTGTGAAGCTTAGTCTTCAGATCAAAGTTTCCTCCACATAGGATACTGTGTCTGCAGGAATTTGCTTTCATGTATATACAAATAAGTATCAAAACTAATGTTATCAACTCAGATGCATGTTAACCTTAAACTTTTATTCTGAAGGATCTGGTTCAGTTTTCAGCCTAAGTGTCTACCCTTTACCCAAGTCCCACACTAAATACAGTCTCCAGGGAAAACACAATACCTTTTTTGCTTTTTAACATATTTTCCATGAAAGCTAACACTTCTTGCCTGTTGCTGAGTCCCCTATTATCCTTTAAGACTTTAAACTTCTCCAATTACCAAATTAAATTAAATATCCTTCATTCTCATTTGTAACTGTGAAGTGCTATTTAAATATGGCCCCTTTAAATGAAAGCTCAATATCTATTTGGCTTTTATCAAGCCCTATGACTTCCAAACTGTAATTTTGCTGTCTACATTAGTAATGAACCAAAAGCTACCGTGGGCAATATTTGACTCTTGTTGTGGCATCTCTCGTGTTACAGAAAGGAAGAGTATGTAGTCAGTAATTTATGATTATTTTCTGGATGAAAAATGTTGTATATGTCACCAGAACTATTCTTTATCTGTCAAAAAGATGCTATGTGATTGTTCTCCCAAATAATTATTTTTTACTTAATATATTAACTTTTATATACGACTAAATACATAGACAAAATTTAATCAGTACTTTTATAGTAGGGGTTGTATGCATTATTAAATTATTATTAGCTTTTATTATTATTAGCTTTCTTTAAATTAATTATTAATTATTATTAGCTTTCTTTAAATCCTGTACATCTGAACATATTTATATACTGTCTACATAATCCATAGTATGTATTATGTTTTTAAAAAACAATGCAATTAACTATAATTATCTCTATATATCTATTTCTCTAACATAGAATTTCCAGGCAACAGTGTTAATACAAACTTGATAAAACTTTACATACTTACTATAATATGTCATTTTTACAAGTCCTAGTATTTATAAAAGCTACTGTAATACACACACATATCAATTCTAGATAAATATGTATATGTTAATGCTGAGTACTAATGTAGTAAACACTTTGTATAATGTTGTTTCTTTAAGAATTAAGCATGTTTCTCAGCTAATATTCATTTTGTGCCCTGACAATGACCATATAAAACCAATACAACAGAAAAGCCCTTTCTAGGATTAAATTGTATGAGATCTAACTTCTGTTGTTTTACCCTATTTTTCTGTAGCTTAAAATACAAAGTGAAAATTATTAAATAAAGACTAGTAGGTTATATGAATATAGAATTATTTATAAATATGATATGTTCTCAAATTTTTCATGCTATGAAAATATAGTTTAATAATTTATCTTCTCCTATTTTTGATTTTATCTTTCAACATCTCTGTACTTTTCATAATGCTCTTCAAAATTGTTGAATTCCCATTTTTTGTTCTAGTGTGGCATAATATTCATATTCCATTGACAAGGCTCCAATAGTTTTGATAATATTTTCCATAATTTTGTGCATATGTATGATGTGTATGCATTACTTTGTAAAACATTGTACCATTTGTAAAGGTCCTGTTGTATTTTGGTGATACACAATTCTTTTGTGATTTTTCTCCTAGACACAGACTTTTATTTGCCAAGTTGAATTGACAGGTTTCACCTCACTATGATATTTGGATGCAGTGGCTACCTTTAAAATTCTCTCATTTCTCAAAAATTATAGAACACTTGCACCTGGATTTTTCTGCTATGCTAAGAGGCATGCACCACCACTATGCCATATTTTTCTTTCAATATCCCTCCAATGAATTTTCAATGCTATTGTACTCATTTTCAAGTATAAAGATATTTCTGTCTTAAACTATAATCTATATGCTAATGAATCTCTATTCTGTACCTTCGTGTCTCCTACCTACAATATATATCTGAGCATAGCTATTCAAAATCTATACCTTCTAACTCAAAATCTAACAAGATTGAAAATTTAAAATGGCATCAGTGTTTTTGATCCTGCTTCTTATCCTGTCATCCTTTGCCTAGAGCCAGCCTCATCTCTACTTTCTCTATCTTCCTCTTGTTTATTCTGTTACATATCCAATCTTGATGAGTCACTTAACAGTTCCCCTTGTCTCTCAAATCAGACACCACGAGGCAATGTCTGAACAGTTCCTTTCACATTCATATCTAATTCAGTAGACTTCCTCTCATTTCTGCACCCAAGCTCCCCCACCCCCTCTTGACAAGCATTGGTAACCAAGATTTAGGTCTTAATTTTTATCTGACTTTATTTTTTTTTCTTTTTTTTTTTTTTTTTGGAGACAGGGTTTCTCTGTGTAGCTTTGCGCCTTTCCTGGAGCTCACTTGGTAGCCCAGGCTGGCCTCGAACTCACAGAGATCCGCCTGGCTCTGCTTCCCGAGTGCTGGGATTAAAGGCGTGCACCACCAACGCCCGGCTTTATCTGACTTTATTGCTGTAATTTTTTTCACTGCTTCTTTGAGCACAGGTTTGAATTCTTTTCTATTTTCCAAGTTCTGCAAGAATGAGTCTCTGAAATTCCAATTTGAGAAAGCGCTTTTCTCTGCCTTGGAGTCCTTTAATAAGCCACTCTATATTGACATTGAATTATTTCTTTCTGACACTTTTATTGTGTGTCCTCTGTACACACCTTTATTATAAATAAAACCTGTAGATCTTGAAATTAATTAACTATATCAAAATCTCTGTTCTAGATTTTTGTGAATGGTAGACTACATTTAAAATATCTGTTTTGATCTCTCTCATTCATGTACTTTCAGGCCATACTAACAGAATCCGTAGAATTTTGAATATGAATTAAAAAATAGTATATTCATAATTTGCTATGCTTGAAAAATAGCAATCTAGATGAAAACTTTAGAAGAGACTGAGTACAATACAAAACATATATATTTTTGTTTATTTAGTGATATTAAAAATTTGCCATATGATACATTAACTTTTCAATCTAAAGTTATCTTTTTATTATTCTAGTATCATTTTCAAATTTATTATTTAAAACTGATATAGCACTTTTTATTGTTATTTGGTGTTTCAACTGAATGAGAAGTATAACATGCTGTCAATTAAGGAATCAGCAAAATATTGTTCTTCGTTTATTGGAAAAGGGAACATTTCTGCTATTCTGTTGAAAAGGCAAAGGTCTTTTTTGAATTGGTCCATTTTTAACTCTTTAATAATATAATATGTGCCTGGATTCATGAGTTCTTCAAATTTTAAAAAAACCTGTATTTCTTTTTCTTTTTGATGATATATGTTCTGTTTTTAAAGATTATTTTTATTTTGTTTGATAAAAACTCTGAATTTTGATTATTACTCATCAAAGTTTTGCCATCGTATGTTTGTGTGTATGATAGCTAAAATAAAAGACTGCAATGAATATGTGACTATTAAAATCATTTCTGCCCTCTCAATGTACATTTATAGGATATTTATACCAAATTCCTTAATGGTGTGCGGTGATATTGTGTCCCCCAATATATTGTGCACCCTAATAAACTTATCTGGGGTTAGAGAACAGAACAGCCATTAGACAGACATAGAGGCCAGAAAATGGTAGCATACACACCTTTAATCCTATCCACTTGGGAGGCAGAGATCCATCCGGATCTTTGTGGGTTCAAAGCCACATTGGAAACAGCCAGGCATGGTGACACATGGCTTTAATCCCAGGAAGTGATGGCAGGAAGCAGAAAGGTATATAAGACATGAGGAGCAGGAACTAGAGGCTTTTTAAGCTTTTAGCTTTTAGCAGTAGTTCAGCTGAGATCCATTTGGATGAGGATTCAGAGGCTTCCAGTTTGAGGAAACAAGATCAGCTGAGGAATTGGCAAGGTGAGGTTGGATGTGGCTTGTTCTGTTTCTCTGATCTTTCAGTGTTCACCCCAATATCTGGTTCCTGAGTTTTTTTTTTATTAATAAGACCCTTTACGATTCATGCTACAGTTGTGCTCACAAAACAACCAGGTAGCTAGTGGGCATTGGCAGTTGTTTGGTAGCTTATTGTTTTTCCCAGAGGAAATTAGATTTGATGGATTGAATCCAATTAAAGAAAGGAAAAGAAGTTAGAATCAGAGGAATTGCTGGATTTGAACATTATATAAGTGTTGGAGAGTGCAGGGGGATGTCCTTTTGTATGCTGTGAATATGTGTTGCTCTGATTGGTTGATAAATAATACTGCATTGGCCTATGGCAATGCAGCTTAGAGGCAGGCAGGAAATTGAAAGAGAGAGATAGGAAAAAGAAATGCAGAGTCTGAGGAGACCCCATCCCACTCTCCAGGCACACAGGTAAAGCCACGGAACATGTAGCAACATATAGATGAATGGAAATGGGCTAAGTTTGGTTATAAGAGCTAGCTAGCAAAAAAATTGAACCATAGGCCATGGCCATGCAATTTATAATTAATATTAAGCCTCTGAATGATTATTTTATAAGTGGCTGTGTGACCTGTGGGGCCTGGCAGGACCAGAGAAACCTTATGACTACAAGAGAATATCTTAATACACACTAATACATAGTGTCTAAAAGTGCCATAGAATTGGATCCTTAGACAGTGAATTCAATAGATTTTGTTTTGCTAATAAAAGTCTCTAGAAAAGTAATATTGCAATCCTACTAAATTGTGATATTAAAATATTTGGTAAGATAAATATTTTTCAGGCTAATAGACTAGTTTTAAAAGCAGCTCATTTAATTACTATATATATGATTGTTAACTTCATGGGACCTGGCATCCACTAAAAGGCTAGTCAATGGACATGCCTGTGGGGAACTTTCATGATCAGACTATGCCAAATGGGAAGAGACAACCTAAATATGTTTAGCACTGTCTGCTGGCAGTCCAGTTAAGAGAATGCAGAGGAGAGGAGTTTTGTTGTTGGCCTGTTTGCCTCCACTGTATGGGGAAGGTCATCTATCCTGCTAATTCACTCATGTTAGAACCAGCTTCATTGGCCTTCCAGCACTAGCTGAAGATCAGCAACTCTCCAAGAACCTTCTTTCATGCCTAAAATACTACACTGGGACTGCTAAGACAGCCAGCCTCATGACATAAACAGTAAGCAGTATCACCTTCTCTGGAGTGATTTCACCATTGAGGACAACCTAGATAGTATCATTAAGCCGATACAAAATAAAAATCCCTCTATAATATATATCCATTATATTGGTGCTCTTTCTGTAGATAACCCCTATACAACACACAAAGATGTATAACCAACTCATTGAAGTGTAAAATTTATGTTTGATTGCATCATTAAGTAGCAACTATGGACAGTGTAATGAGGTTGAGTCATCACTCATTTATGTGTAAATACCCAAAATGTGTTTCTACAGTTTATATTAGAGTAGCATATGTCTAGCTCTATGACTGTATTCAAAATTGATGCTTCAAATATATGTTTTCATCTCAACTGCTAAGATAAGCGCTTTAGAATATAATTAAATGTGTGAATGCATACAATACTTATCTTTTGGTGTCAGAAATTTTTTCCACGAGAAAATTAACTTTCTGCTCTTAGAAATAAGTATAGTTTATATTTTCTAAAGAAAAAAACATAATTAACCAACGTGTTCTGTTCTTTACCTTGATTCAACTTTTTTTTATTTACTGCTGTATTTCATTCTTTTCATATCACTCTAAATGTTTCTTCCACACTTTTTCTCTTTGGAGTATCCAATTCTAATATTCCCTGATGTTATATGTTTTTTAATGTATTTATTCCCATTTTCACAGTCATCTGTAAATTATCAATTTTATAACTAATGCCTTATAAATGTAAACAGTTGTATACATATTTACATATGTATTTTCTGAATCATTCATCTTATCAAAAATGTCCCAAACACTAAGAAAGCAGGCAGACATTTTTGTATCTGAGATTTAAGAAGTTTAGAAATTGGTTTATAATTCTATATTAGTTACAGCAACAAGTTGTGAAAGTTAATGCCTTTTCTTAGACTCATGAGAGAAATAAGATGTTAAGACATATGACTCAGACATTCAAATTTAGATAGGCAAGAAAATTAGGCTATCGCTAAAAGCTGGTTATGTAGAGCAGAAGCCACTGGAGATATGAAGTTGTGGGGTTGCTTATTACAAGGGGATTTTGGAGAATTTATGTAGCCTGAGGTCAGTGTGTGAGAGAAAGCTGTGAATGGATGTAAAGTCTTAGGAGAGTGCTGGCACTCTTTCATGGACTTTCCATCCACCACTTCTACCTCATAATTCCAGTTAGGATCTGATTCAAATTCCTTATTAATTCTGGCATAGGGAGAGTAATGGTTATTACTGAACGTATAACCACTAACCTCTTTAAAAACATACATTCCAGGGAAAAAAGGTTTTACCAGAGCTGCATTGTGATCCCTTATGAATGATTCAGAAACAGCCCCTCCCAGCTCACCCTCCTCTCTTCTGTTACCCTTAGGTGAGTATGGTACTATCAACAGGTATCAGTTTTTAAGAAAAATGCATTAAGATTTTGGATGCAAACAAATAGAGATTAGGGGAAAGGAAGTATACAATAAAAGGGCACTTACCAATGTCACAGTTCTGTGACACAAGCTTGATTTAAATGTTGAGTTTCATTCAGAAGATTCGGGAATACCCAGCCACCCTGTCTCCCACCTGTAAATTGGCCTCTAACATAATAGCAGAGTAATGCATTATAGACTACACTGATGCAATACACAGAACAGCCCAAGAGAAATATGAAGTCAAGTGAAGGAGGAAACTGTTGACACTAAAGTAATTTAAAACTCTGGAAATTATATCTACTACAAATATCAACCAAAATCAAATTCCTAGCCACATTAACATTAATCGTCTCACTAAATTTCTGCTTAACACAGTCTCTAGGACTCAAAACACCATGCCTAGCTTCTACCAATAAAATTATGAAACATTTCCAAAGATTATTTTTTAAAAAAATAGTATGCTGAAGAAATAAAGCAAACACTGGAACCAGACTGATACAGGGCAAGATGTTAGAATTATCTGATAGGTAGTTTAAAATAATTGAAATTAATATATTAAAAATTCTAATGGAAACATGAGCAGCACAAAAGAATAGCTGTAAGCAGAAGTAATGAAATTTCATTAATATAATAAAAAAAGAAATGCTAGGAAGGAAAAAAAATTTCAGAATTCAGAAAATCCAAGACAATCTTCAAAAGTCTGACAAGTGCGATTGGAACACCAAAGGGGAGCAGACCAATTGTGACATGAGAAAAGAGTAATAAGGGGAGAAGGTGGTCCATGATTAGTCATAATACCAAACTACAGACTGGAAGTTCAGAGAAACGAGACAGGACCTATATTCTGACTGTTCGTCGGGACTGTCGGCTTCCCAATAATGACTGTTACTTATTAAGAAAGCTCACCCTTGGCCGGGCTGTGGTGCCGCACGTCTTTAATCCCAGCACTCAGGAGGCAGAGCCAGGTGGATCTCTGCGAGTTCGAGGCCTGCCTGGGCTACAGAGTGAGTTCCAGGAAAGGCGCAAAGCTACACAGAGAAACCCTGTCTCGAAAAACCAAAAACCAAAAAAAAAAAAAAAAAGAAACCTCACCCTAGAGCTTAGGCTTGTCCCACTAGCTCTTAGAACTTAAATTGACCCATTTCTATTCATCCACATGTTGCCTTGTGACTCGTGGCTTTTTCCTCTCCTCATGCATATCTTGCTCTCCTTGAGTCTGGCTTGGGACTCCTTTCTTCTTCCCAGAGCTCTCTGTACCCAGAAGTACTGCCTAATCTATCTGCCTAGATAATGGCCATTCAGCTCTTTATTAAACCCATCACAGGGACATCTTTTTACACAGTGTAAAGAAATAGTGGACAATAAGGACCCACAGATATATACCAATAAATTCCATATTTAAATTGCTGAAATCTGAGGACAACTAATAGCCTAAATCTTGTTTTTGAATAACGTTTTCACATTGTTAAAATATGTTTTATCATTTCTTTTTTTTTATTTTATTTTAATATACAATTCAACTTTACCTATCAGCCATAGATTCCCCCTGTTCTCCCTCCTCCCGTCCCGCCCGCCTCCCCACCACCCACATCCCCCCGTTCCCCACCCTCCCCACCCCGCCCTCTCGGCACCCCCCCCTCCCCGCCCACCACCCATTTCCATCTCCTCCAGGGCAAAGATTCCACCGAGGGTTGAGATCAACCTGGTGGACTCAGTCCAGGAAGGTCTAGTCCCCTCCTCCCAGGCTGGGCCAAGGGTCTCTACTAAGCCTCAGGTTTCAAACAGCCAATTCATGCACTGAGCACAGGACCCGGTCCAACTGCCTGGATGCCTCTTAAACAGATCAAGCCAATCAACTGTCTCACCCATTCCGAGGGCCTGATCCAGTTGGGGGCCCCTCAGCCATTGGTTCACAGTTCATGTGTTTCCATTCGTTTGGCCACTTGTCTCTGTATTCCATCCATCCCTGGTCCCAACAACTCTTGCTCACATAAACCCTCCTCCTTCTCGCCAATTGGACTCCCGGAGCTCCACCTGGGGCGTCCAGACTGTTCATGTAGATCTCATCCATTTCTCCGTCATTGGGCAATCCCCATGTCTTTCTTGGGGTCCTGTTTTCCAGGTAGCTTCCCTGGTGTTGTGAGTGGCCGTCCAGTCATCCTTGTTCCACAACTAGTATTCTCCTATGAGTGGGTACATACCATGTTTGTCTTTCTGAGTCTGGGTTACCTCACTCAGGA
>CABHPR010144618.1:21781-41043 GCA_902168415.1 Peromyscus melanophrys | reverse complement strand
TTCTCCCTCCCCCCGTCCTCCGGGACTATTCAGAACTAACATTTACAGTAATTAGTTTTATAACTAGGAGCTTCCAAACTCTCTGCTTGGTAGAGAAATACTGGTCTCGTGGTTGGATTTCCTTTTTTTTTTTTTTTTTAAATCTGTCATCTCATTTGTATCCATTTTCTTTTTAAGTTTTAGCTGTGTTCTGTGTCAATCATTACTTCTGAGGACATCTGAAAGTGAGAACTCCACAGGCTCTCTCTGCCTCCCCACCATGTCTCTATTCTGTGGCCTCTTGTTTTGGGTAATTCCAGAGCACTGAATTGTAGCTAATTTTCATGGTAATTTTATTTTTCCTCACTAAGAGCACTTTCTCTTGACATTATACATAAATGTTTTATTTGGTACAGTATGCAGAGGCTTCTTAATATGGAAACAGTTTAGCACTATATGACCCCTAGAATCATAAATTAAACATGATGCCTATTTGGAATGTATAAGTTTTGGGCAAGACTACATGTTTTAAAGAAAATAGTATATTTGGAGAATTTTCAAACAAATATCAAAGTTGAGACTATCACAAATTCCTACAGTGCTGTTGTAAACATTTGGAAACTCTGATTTCCTCTATCCCTACGAATATTGATTGGTAGGGGTGGGCATTCTAAAGCAAACCCCTGATAAGTCATTCACTCCTTCTGTGAACATTTTAGTGTGCACTACCATCTACTAGCCTTTTTTTTTTTTCTGAATGGCTATTGTAAGATGTGATCTGTAGCATAATAGATGGTGATTCTGTCACTTTGTGAAATTCTTGGCTCATAAATTCAATCTCCCAAGCTGTCTCATACACATGCTTTTACAGTTGGACCTTAGAGTTTCTCATTCACTTATTCTAATTAACTCTTAATAAAGTTAATTCCTATTTATGGAGATATCTAAAGTCTCTTTTATCACAATGATCATCCTCATTTTATGTTATTACGTTGTTAGAGAAACAGGATTATTTGTTTTATAGAGTACCACACTATCTACATTTAGATGAGTCCTGTTTGGTATGAATTTAATTTCTACTTGTTGTATTCCTGTATTGACTAGACTCATACTTTGTTTACACTGTTGCTTTTTAAAACCATATTTTAAAGTCTGAAAAAAAAATCAAAGCTGAGGATCTCAAATCTTGACATGAAAGCTTAGAAAGGACTGTTTGAGGTACACCTGTTGACAGAGTCAGGACTAATTACTTCATTTCTTCTGTTCTGTAGTTAACTACTGGCATTCTGAGAGAATGAATGCATGAGAGGCTTTTGAGTATGCCAATGAGAGAAAATTAGATTTATAATTCTTATTTTAATCATACCCAATTCATCAATAAAAATGCAACATTTTTAGAGTCTTAAGTAGATTTAGATATGAAAGTATAAAAACAAATACAGTAAATAAGTGTTTTTCCCATTGATCATTTAGATACTAAGTCATTTCCGGGTATTTAAAAAGTAGTGAATTTCATTTTATTCAAGACTTTTTTTTTTTTTTTTTGGCTCTATGGAGAGACTGTGGATGTTTACTCATTTACAAAGAATGATAGAAATCTGTTTACTCATTTACAAAGAATGGTAGAAATCATAGAGAAGTACAGGGATTATGAATAAAACCCCATAAGTTTTGGACTGCTTTTCTGTCAAATTCATTTATCACTGGGGAGATGACCACTGTATGTGCCCTGAGTCTCTGCTATTGCCAACATTCCCATTGCAACATATTGTTTTTAAAGTTATGAATTATTTATTTTTAAAAGGATGTTCTTATTTATTTAATTATTTTTCCTTTTTATGTTTTTATGTAATATATTCTGATCATATTCTTTTCCCTCACCCAACTCTTCCTAGACCCACTCAACTTCATGTTCTTCCTCTATCTTAAGATAAAACAAAATAAAAACAAACAAAAACACAAAATATGGAGTCTGATTTGTGTTGGGCAACTGCTCCTGAGCATGCAGCCTGTCTTAGAGTGTGATTGATATACCCATTGTCATTCTGCTAAAGAAGACTGTTTTTCTCTTTCTCAGCAGGTATAAATTGCAAGTAGTTTCTTGGTGAGGGGTGGTATTTTGTTTCCACTCACCCTTCTCCATGCTAAGATTTTGTTTGTATTTGTGTATGCCATGACAGTCTATGTGGGTTCATGTGGGCACTAGCCCTGTTGTGTCTGGAAAATGCTGTTTCTTTGAAGTCACCCACCACATCTGGATTCATGCAATCTTTCCAACTTCTCTTCTAAATAGATCTCTGAGCCTTGAGGGGAGGGGTTTGATGAAGACATCCCATTTTGGGCTGAGTGTTTCAAAGTTTCTCACTCTGCACATTGCCCAGTTGTGGGTCTCAATGTTAATTACCATCCAGTGCAAGAAAAAGTTTCTCTGATGAGGGTTGAGTGAGGCATTGATCTATGAGGATAGCAGTATGCCATTAGGAGTCTTTTTGTTGCTATTTTCATATATCAGAATAATAGTAGATTCCCCCTAGGCCCATAACCTATCTAGTATCATGTTCTTGGCGTCATGAACAGTGTCAAGTATGGGTTCTATCTAATGGAGTGGCCTTAAAATCCAATCAAAAGGTGGTTATTCACATAACATTTATGCCATATCTTGCAGGCAGGACACTGTTGTAGCTCCAGGGTTCTTAGCAGAATGAGGTTGATAACTTTTTCCTCCGGTAGCATGTATAATAGCTTCCAGCACTATGAATATTAGTCAGTAGAGTGAAGCTTCTAGTTGAGCACAAGCTTGTTTTCTCCAAGTTTAGTATGTAGTGTCTTCAGCAATGGAGTCTTACCATCAAGATGTGGAGGGTAACTAATGGCATTGGAAATAACCTGTAATGTTTGGAGGGGGTACAGAGGATCCATTTGGCCAACAATTCAAAAAGATGTAACTCATTCCTTCTTATTTTTTTGGTAGAATATATATATAGAAGCTTCTACAATAGTAGGTTTCAATATGACTTTTCAAAAGACCTTTAATGTTAGTTATCCTTTCGCAAATTCCCTTCTCTACCATGTCTGCCCATCCCTCCCCCAGTCAATCCTCCTGTTTTAATTTCTCCCTTATCTCTTTATAACATTATATTATATTTCTCCTTCCTTGGGAGATTTCCACCTCCATTCTGATCCCTTATTATCCACCTAACCTTTGTAGGTAGTTTAAATACAACAAACAGCTTTCTGTATTACCTCACTTAGGATGATTTTTTTTCTAGCTCTATCCATTTATCAGCAAATTTCATTTTTCTTAACAGTTAAATAACTATGACATTATGTGAATATACCTCATTTTCATTATCCATCATTAGTTGATGGACATCTAGGTTCTTTCCAGATTTGGCTATTATGAATAGAATAGCAATGAACATGGATAAGAAAGAATATTTGTAATAAGATGTAAAGTTCTTTGAGTATATACCCAAAAGTGGTATAGTTGGACCATGTGGCAGATCTATTTTTAGCTCTTTGAGAAATGTCAACACTAATTTCTATAGAGGCTGTACATGTTTGCATTCCCATCAGCAATGGATGAGTGCTCCCCTTTACCCACATTCTCACCAACATCCACATTCTCACCAGCATGTGATGTTATTTGCTTTACTGATCTTGGCCATTCTCACTGGAGTAAGAGGAAATCTCAAGTAGTTTTAATTTGCATTTACCTGGTGGTTAATGACGTTGAACACTTTAAAAGTGTTTCTGAGTCATCTGTGTTTATCCTTTGAGAACTCTCTGCTTAATTCTGTACCCTATTTTAAACTGGGTTATTTGTTTTCTCAATGTTCATTTTTTTGAGTGCTTTGTATACTCTAGATGCTAAGCCTCTGTCAGATGTATAATTGGTAAAGATTTTTCCCATTCTGCAGGCAGCTTATTTGTTTAAATGATGGTGTCCTGTGGTATAGAGGCTTTTTAGCTTTACAGGGTGTCATTTATTAATTGTTGGTCTTAGTGTGTGTGCTATCAGAAGTCTTTTCCTGTGCCAACGAGTTCGAGCATATTCCCTGTTTTCTCTTTTATCAGATTTAGGATATTAGGTCTTATATTGAGGTCATTGATCCATTTGGAATTGAGTTTTATTCAGGGTGATAGATAGGGTCCATATTTATTCTTATATATGCAGCTATCCAGTTTGATCAGTACTGTATTTACTGAAAATGTTGTCTTTTTTTCTACTGTGTATTGTTGGTTTCTTTGTGAGGAATCAGGTATCGTTGGCATGTAGAGATATATTCAGGCCTTCATTTTTATTTAATTGATTTGTTTTTATGCCAATACCATGCTGTTTTTATTATTTTAGCTCTATAATACAATTTGAAATCTGGAATGGTGATACCATCAGTACTTTTTGTATTATTCAGGATTGTTTTAGCTATTCTGATTTTTGTCTTTTCATCTGAAATTTAAGACTATATTTTCAATTTTTGTGAAGAATTGTGTTGGAATTTTGATGAGTATTTCATTGAGCCTTTAGATTGCTTTTGGTAGGATGGCCATTTTCATTACTGATCCACAAGCATGGGGACTCTTTCTATCTTCTGATGTCTTCTTTAATTTATTTACTTAGACTTTTTATTATGTAAGTTTTTCTCAATAGAGTTATTCACAAGACATTTTTGAGACTATTATGAAGTGTACTGTTTCCATTATCTCAATATTTTGAAGCCATTATTACCCTGATTACAAATGACACAAAAACTCAACAATATCAAAAAAGAAAAATTTAGACCAATATGAACATAAATGCAAAAATTCTTAATAAAAATTTGCAAACTAATTGAAGAACACATCAAAGATTATCAACCATGATCAAATTGGCTTTATCCCAGTGATGAGTGGATGGTTCAACATGTATATTTATCAATAAGTGCAATCTATCACATAAACATACTAAAAGACAGAAACCTCATGATCATCTCATTAGATACAGAAATGATCTTTGACAAAATTTAACATTGCTTTATGATAAAAAGTCTTGAAAAGAGTGATTCACGGGGTATTTATCAGTATAATAAAACACAATTTGCAGCAAGCCCACAGACAGCATTGTTCTAAACAGAGAGAACCTTAAAACATTTCCTCTAAAATCAGGAAAAGACAGGGATGTCCACTCTCTCCATACCCATTCAACATCATGCTCGAAGTCAGGTAGAGCAGTAAGACAATCAAAGGAGATCAAGGGGATTTAAGTAAGAAAAGAAGAAGTCAAAAATATCATTATTTGAACATTTGATTTTAAACATAAAAGATCCTAATGATTTTACAGCTGATAAATACTTTAAGAAAAGTAGCAGGTTACCCTTTACTTTACATCTAATATCCACTCAGAGTGAGTACATACCGTGTTTGTCTTTCTGGGTCTGGGTTACCTCACTCAGGATGATTTTTTTCTAGTTCCTTCCATTTGCCTGCAAATTTCATGATGTCATTGCCTCCCCCCCCCCCGTGCGGATTAATACTTCCTTGTGTATATGTACCACATTTTCTTTATCCATTCTTTGGTTGAGGGACATCTAAGTTGTTTCTAAGTTTTGGCTATTATAAATAATGCTGCTATGAATGTAGATGGGCAAGTGTCCTTGTGGTGTGGTTCAGTATCCTTTGGGTATATGCTCAAGACTGGTATACCTGGGTCTTGGGATAGATTGATTGCCGATTTTCGGAGAAACCGCCACACTGGTTTCCAGAGTGGCTGTACAAGTTCACACTCCCACTAGCAGTGGAGGAGTGTTCCCCTTACTCCACATCCTTGCCAACATAGGCTGTCACTAGCATTTTTTATCTTGGCCATTCTGACAGGTGTAAGATGGTATCTCTGAGTCATTTTGATTTGCATTTCCCTGATAGCTCAGGATGTTGGACATTTCTTTAAGTGTATCTCAGTCATCAGAGATTCTTCTGTTCCGCCTTGATGCAGGGGGATGGGGTGGTGGTGGTGGTGGGTGGAGCTTGGTCCTGCCTCAACTTTTGCAACTTGAATTGCCATGCTTTGTTGATTCCCAAGGGAGACCTTACCCCATCTGAATGGAGATGGAGGTGGAGTGGATGGGGGGCCTAAAGAAGGGAAGTGTGTATGTGGGAAATGGGAGGAAAGGAGGGAGGGGGAAACTGTGGTTGGTATGTAAAATAAATAAAGAAAAAAAAAAGAAAAGTAACAAGATTTAAAATTAACACACAAAACCCAGTAACTTTCCTATATACATATGACAAACACATTGAGAAATTATTTTATTTTATCTTTATGTGTCTATGTATGTTGGCTGCGTGTGTGTGTGTGTGTGTGTGTGTGTGTGTGTGTGTGTGTGTGTCAGGGGAGAGGTGACTTGAAGACTGGAGTGGGCTTCCTAAGAGCTAGCATATAAACAGACTGCCCAAAAGACTATGTCATCTTAGGATGTATTTGTGACCACCGTAGAGAGAGCAATGTTATCTCCATGACGGTAGTAACTCTCACCAGGTGTACCGGTGGCCTACATGGGTGAATTGAAATCATTTGAAAGTGGCACCCACTACAGTGCCAGGAGCAATCAGCCACATGTGATGTGGCAGGTGAGAGCAGAGAGGATTGAGTGAAAGGTGCTTTGAGATAAGTGCTACAGTGAAAATCAAATCGTGTAAGCGATGGTAGGATCCGGAAGGAAGGATGGAAGAATGTCTCATCTGGAGGGTCCATGAAATCTCTTACGAGGAAATAGTGATTAAATTGAAGTTCTGGGGGAAACTGGTATCTTTACACACGCTAAAGAATTATGTTTGGGGGATCTGCTGCGAGTAAACACCAGTGGGGCCCTTGTGGCTAAAGCTTTCTTTTAAAACTCTACATGCATTTCTGCTCAATACACTGTTTTAGAATCTTCTTGGAGATTAATCATTATCTTAGGACATGTATCCACAATTTATTTTTTTCTGTAATTTTGAAAACGACAACAATCTTTACAGTTTTGTTCTGCCTCTCACATTTTCTACAATATGCAGTCACATCTGCACTCTTTAGAATGTGGGAATATATTTTTATTTGAGCTAGAGATAAAAAAAAAGCTTTTAAAGCAGCGAAATTCACTTTCATTTCGGCCTTTGCTCATCTTGGTCTCAGTGTTCTAAGGTTGTCTTCAGATTTCTCAGTTTGAATGAGAGAAATAAAGCTGAAGATTTTAGAGAGAAAGAAGACTGGGCAGGTTTGCCTTTTCTCCACATCTGCTGGTGTTTCAGTGTCTGTCCCAGACGCTAGTTCCAGGTTCTGCTTGTTTCTTCTCTGTGGGGCGTTTACCCACCAACCCCACAGCTCCCCAGAGTTTTCTTGAGTGTGAGCAACAGGAAATATTAGATAGAAGGATTTAGATTGTGGAGATAAACAGATAGAAAATAAAGGATAGCCTTGAGAGGGCCTGGAACCTATTCCAATGAGCCCTGACTGTCTCTGCCCCATGGTATTTATAGAGATGCCAAGGGGTGGAGCAAAAGACCTCCTCCCCCAGCACAGTCAAGTGCAGACCATCTCAGACACCTGCACTCAGGCCTGTGGTCCTAATGATCCTCTCTATGTGGACCTTCTGGGTAAAGCCACAAGGAACCTGAAAACAGACTCCCACACTTCTCCCACCTGCTGAAGATGCCTTCATCTCCCTGTTATCTGTGCAGTGTTTGCAAACCTTTGTTCATTCTTGATCTCTTTTTTTGACCATTTCAAAGACTTTGACTCTTCTTTGGTGTTTTTCTTGTCTGTGGGGCTCTCTTCCATCATTCAATTAGTTTCCCTAGAGACAAATGGATTTCATTAGTTGCCTTTGCCCTTTTCTTCCTCCTCAGCATCATTTGTGATCATATTAGAATTACTGTTATGGGATGTCTGGACCCATGTATATCGTCTTTCCTTTGTGATGTCTGGGCCTGTTGCTACTTTTTACTGTTATTTGTTGGAAGGGATTTCTGTTTAAATCTATGTGATTAGTGCATAAGGGCTCTGTGGGACTCTGCTCATTATTATCTCTTTGGATGTTTTGAGCCTGAAGAGAACATGGTCACTTTTTAAGGGAAATTTTAAGTTTCCTGCTGCATCTGGGGTGAGGATAAGTATTACTTATTCTGCTGTTACTATTTAATATTTGCCGCCTTCATTGGATTTTAGCTAAAGGGCCTTGAAATGATTCTCCCATTTTTATAATCGAAGCCTGCCTCTGTTCCTTTTTCTCCTTGTTTTATTTTGTTTCTGTTTGGCTTTATTAAGACAAGGTCTGTCCCAGGATGCCCTTGAATATTATTCCAGTATGGAGATACTTTTCTTCAATGGCAAGCATCTCCAATATTAGAATATTAGAATATTTGCTATAACTGTCACCAATAACATATCCGTATTTTAATGAGAGAATTAGGATAAACTGGTTTTCTTTTTAAAGATTTATTTATTTATTATATAATGTTCTGCCTGCATGTATGCCTGTATGCCGGAAGAGTACATCAGATCTCATTGTAGATGGTGTTGTGAGCCACCATGTGGGTGCTGGGAATTGAACTTAGGACCTCTGAGCCATCTCTCTAGCCCCAGCATAAACTGTTTTAACCCAAATATTCCAGTGTTGGTAATTTAATAGATTGCTGTGGTTTGAAAGAAAATGGCCCCCAAAGGGAGTGGCACTATTAGGAAGTATCGATTTGTTGGAGTAGGTGTGGCCTTGTTGGAGGAAGTGTGTCACTGCGGGGGTAATTTTGAGGTCTCCTATACTCAAGCTATGTCCAGTGTCACAGTTCACTTCCTGTTGCCTGCTTATCAAGATGTAGAACTCTCAGCTCGTTCTACAGCACCATGCCTGCCTACATATCACCATATCTCCTGCTATGATGATAATGGACTAAACTTCTATAATTATAAGCCACTCCAATTAAATGTTTTACTTTATAAAAGTTGCTGTGGTCATAGTGTCTCTTCATAGCATTTGAAAACCTAAGACAATCATTGTAAAAGTCAGTGGGATGAGAAGCTTTTTTAGAGAAAGAAAAACTTAGGGGAATGTTTACATCGTCCCCTAGCCTTCATATTTAAAGTCCAGTACAAACAAAATGAGTTATTCTAGATTAAGAGTGAGCTTCTGCTAAAGCACAGTTTTACTTAAAATTCCTGGGACTTCGAAGCTCAAGTCCTGAGAAAATGTTTTTGACGTGAAGAATGTAGATGTGAGTGAATTCCATTTTCACCTACAAGTCCACCCTCTGGGAACCAGTGCCACCAACGTTCGTGTCCCTGCCCTTCTCCTCAAAGAAAACAACCTAGGTCCGCAGAAACTCCGCAAATTAGTCCTATCATGGTGGGAGGGGAAATTCCGTTTCTGTGAGCAGTTTTCTTTTCTTTTCCTTTTTCATATTTAATTTTTCAGAGGATTTCATGTAGGAACCTGTATTTACATAATTTCTACCCATTTCTTTTCCCTTCCCACTCTTCCCAGCCCCCTGTCCCTCTTAAATTCATGATCTCTTCTTTAATTATTATTGTTACATACATATATGTGTACACACACACACACACACACACAAACACACACACACACCTTTCTACACACATAAATTTATAAGCTGCTAAGTCCATTTAGTTTTGTTCATATTTACATGGGTTTAGGGCTGACAGCTTAGGACTGGATAACCCATTAAGGGAGCTTGTCTCTGGAGAGAGATGATTCTTTCTTTCTCTGTACCCATTGATTATCTATATCTCCTCATATAGGGTAGGTGTAGGAGTAGGGGTGGGGTTCGGGGTGGAGCCTTTTGAAATTTCCCCTATCCTCATTGGCATGTCATCTGGTATTATTATCATTTAGGTATTGTTTAAGCAATTATATGGTTGAGATTTCATAGATGCAACTTTCTTGTCATATCTAGAAGACATTAGTTATCCATATTTTTGTGACAAGTGATATTTTAATATAGTGGTTCTCAACCTGTGGATCACAACCCCTTTGTGGGGGGGTTGTCAAATGACCCTTTCACAAGGGTCACATATCAAATACCTTGCATACAAAATATTTACATTATAATTCACAACAGCAGCAAAATTACAGTTATAAATTAGCTATAAAATAATTTTATGGTTGGGAGTCACCACAGCATGAGGAACTGTATTAAAGGGTTGCAGCATTAGGAAGGTTGAGAACCACTATTTTAATACATGTATGCAATGTGTAATGATTGCATCAGGGTAATCAGTTCATTGTCATTTCAGATATTTATAATTTATTTGTGTTGGGAGCATTCAGAATTCTGATAGTTATTTTTAAGCATTCAAATTATAGTTATCCCATGATGCTATAGGGATAATATAGGGAAGTTCTTCCTTCTATACAGTTGCATCCTTACTAACTATTGTCTTTCATCCCTTTCCCTTCCTAGGCTTTGATAATCACTAATTCTTTAATGCCTTAGCGTTACATTTATGCTTAGATATCAAGTGTAGACATTTCTTACTATCATGTGATTTTTGTTTAAGTGTAATAAAACCTGTGTTTATAAGCAGTCACACACACATCTACATCTACATCTATATCATCATATACATATACTTTCAAGGAAGAGTCTCACTGTAAGCCTAGGCTGTTGGGAACTCATGATTCTCCAGTCTTAACTGTCTAAGGGCAATTGTAGTTGTTTCCCATCCTGCCTGGCTCTAAAATCTTAAGTTCTATTGCTAATGGTTTGGGAAAATCTAAGGGGAATAAAAGTTGTCTCCTGTATATTTTTCATTGTTTTTGTTTTCATATTGTAAACATGTCCTCCCTTTCTTTTTCATTTGTTTAATTTAAGTTTGTACAGGGAGTTTAGTGGAACTAATAGGAAAACAGAAAACCTCGGACAAAAATTACTGTCTCTTAGAAGTTTAGTTTCCCAGCAACTCTGCACTAATCCAACTTCATTTTGTAGTTACGTAAGCTGCATTGACCAATTCAGAAAGCCAAAGAGCTCACAGGAAGGAATGATGGTCTTATCGTAGGGATACTGTCAGCTCCAGTTCCTTCAGAGATTCTCCCCAGAGATGTTTAAAGATGTCTCTAGTGCTGGGAGATTTGGAAATCTAAAACCATCCATAACCAAGATATGTCTGTGTACCAACAGCAGTAGTCCTTGGCCCCTCAGTAGTTACTGAATATCCTAGATGACGGAGTATTGCTGCGAGAACTTGACAAAATCCTGCCCTGTGCGGTTTTTGTCTTTGGATAATTTGAAGTTGGTTGTTGAGTCTGATTTGATTTGGTTCCAGAAACTCTAATGATCTGGGAAAATGCCACCAACTTCTCATGCTTTTCATATTGTATGTGAAAATTCTAGGTCATCTCCATATGTTCTAAAGATTTTGTTTGTTTTATTTTATGACATCTCTTTATCATCATCCTCAAGTGTGATCCTCTTAGTCTCTCTCTCTCTCTCTCTCTCTCTCTCTCTCTCTCTCTCTCTCTCTCTTATCTCCAATCCTGCCTGGGCCGGCAGCCAGTCACCGGGCGGGACTGGAGATAGCTCCAGCTACACTCTTTCTCTCCCCCTCTCTCTCTTCCTTTCAAGTTCTGACACTGAAATTCCTCCTAAAAACTCATACACTGGAATCTTTTCTGTTCTTTTTTCTTTTGCCAAATACATACATGTAGCATGCATATAAACATGTAGATACAGGATGGGAGATCTTACTACTGCTTAATATAAGAAAGTCTACTAAAAGGTCCCAAGAAGTAAGAGGTCCAGAATGAATGACAGTACTCCTCTGTTGTAGAAAAGAACTATACCAGTTATTTTTTTCTTTATGCATAAGATGATGCTTAAAAATTTTGTTGGAACACTAATATTCCCTAAAAAAATATAAGTGTTGAAAACTACTGTTTCAAGATAACTATATTTTAGGTTTTTTATTCTTCTAGCATGAAAGCTGTGAATTGTGTGAGGATATAGAAATTTTCTAATTCACTAACCCTAGCAAGGATAGAAAACCTGCAGCCATACATACACAGAGAGGAGACACACCAGAGCTACAACAGTGGAATTGTTCGTTTGTTTGTTTGTTTATTTATTTATTTATTTATTTATTTATTTATTTATTTATTTATTTATTTATCTCAAGATGATGAGGAGGTTGTGCCATCCTTCTCTTATGACTGGTTTGTGGCAGGGAGCCAAATGAGTTGGTGAATAGGGACATTAGTGTTAGAGGAGGTATCAGGTGGATGGCAGGTACTAGTGAGTTGGCTGTGTGTTTTTTCAAGTGTGCTATAAAGAGAACATTCGAGGAAAGAGCAGTAAGAGAGAGGAAACCTGCTGCTAATTTTGTAATGATATTGGCAAGAAATTAAAGCACAGACCCACCAGAGAATAAAATGACAATAACACCACCCTTAGAAATTCAGTTACTAGAAAAAAAGTACAATATTTAAAAATGCATTTTTATCATCTATCCTGTAATAGGTATTACCTTAGTTTCTGAACAACAGAGGCAAACTATTGACCCTGTGGATTTGACATGTAGTAAAGAGAGAAAATAAGAGGACTATGAAACATATATGCGATTTTTAAGGGTGGCTGGAGCTACAGAGAGAAACCAGATTGGTAGCCATGGAGTAAAGTAGGGAGAGGTCTACAATTATACCTGGTGAGTCCTGAGAAGTCCTTGCTAAAGATGTGCTGTTTGAGAAGGTTCAAGGTCAAGAGAATGACTAGCATTGAGAGAAATTATTCGAAACTTTGGAGTTTTAAAAGCAGTGACTTGACTCTGGGTGATATGAGTCTCAAGGTCTGGAATATCTGTAAATATTGGGGTCCCAGGTTTGAAGATATGGGACATTAGTCTATGGAGTTGAGGGGTTGTGTTTCTATCTAGGCAATGACTACCATGAAGTAACATGACTTAAGAGTCCACCAGTGGCTCTGCAGATGTAGAAGAAGGCAACAGTAGCTGGGTCATCAGGTACTAAGCCATTAACTGGGAGTGGGTGGTGACTATAAGCAAAAGAGTTGCAAAGCATCTTCAAGAATGGTTTCCTGTGCTGCTGCTGGAAGCATCACCCAGACTAGTCTGTTGGCTCTAGGACCTAACCAGAATGTCTGGATAGTAAAACACTCACATACATGGTGAATGTGGATGTTTGAGATTGGGTAGCCGCTAGGGCAGTTACAGCTTGGAGTCTTACTGGAAAGGAACTGTCGTAATGAATTTAGATTTCAAATAAACGAATGAATGACATAAATAGAGTTACACACACACACACACACACACACATGTTTTATTTATTTATTTTCTGAAGATCATGTTTAACTGAGCACTCTATATTTTTCTTTGCTGAGCACACTGGCTGAAATTTGAGATGCATTTGGAGGTCTATATCCTGGGTACACCAGCTCTTCAGTTATGTCATGGCCGAAGTCTTCCTTCTCTTTCAGCAGCATTCTGCTTCCTAGGGATCCTAGTACCTAATAACTCAAGGATGTTAAAATCCATGCTTATATGGACTCTTGGAAGCTCTACTATTCACAGCAATGGTTTATTCACCGAACTGATGCAGGAAACAAAATCTAAGTTGTACAAGGAAGTGTCTGATGGGTCTTCTCTTTATTTTCTATGGTGCTTCCTAAAGTTTGCATGTGGAGACTGGGAAATTCCTTTGTCCCTTTGTTCCTAGTGAGAAAACCAAAACTATTTTAGCATAGAGAATTGGCTGAAAAGACCATGAGTCACTAAAGAAATCCTTTCCCACTGTGTTTGGGATCAAGTACTCTAGGTACTAGGTTGAGATGGGGTAGAGTTTTATAGTACTGTGTTTAAATAGGCCCCCAAATTCATGTTGGAAAGTTAATGCAATGTGACAGTGTTTGGGGTGCTAATGACAATATTTTAGGACATGCAGACAAGAGTCCTCACAAGTGGATTTCTGCCATTTGTAGTGGTTTGAAAGAAAATGGTTCCCAAGGGGAGTGGCAATAATAGGAGGTATGGCCTTGTTGGAGCAGGCATTGCCTTGTTGGAGGAAGTGTATACAGTGGGCGGGCTTTGAGGTTTCAGATGCTCAAGAGAGGCCCAATATCACAGTTTACTTCCTGTTGCCTGCTTATCAAGATATAGAACTCTCAACTCCTTCTCTAGCACCATGTCTAACTATATGCCACCATGTCCCACCATGATGATGAGGGACTAAACCTCTGAAACTGTAAGATACCCCAATTAAATGTTTTACTTTGTAAGAGTTTCCATGGTCATGGTGTCTCTTCACAGCAATAGAAACCCTAACTAAGACAACATTGTATAAAGACTTGGGGAAGTGGATTCTTCTCTTGATTTTCACCTCCAGCCATGATAAGATACAGCAAGAGGACCCTCAGGGGATCAGACTAGCATTTTAGTCTTGAATTCAGTGGCTTCCAGAACTGGGAATCAATAAATTTCTCTTCGTTATTAATTACCCAGGTGTTTTGTTGCAGCAGCACAAAGCAGGCAAAGGCACACTAATAATTTTTTTAATTGGTTAAATTTGATCTTTGAAAATTTCATACATGCATGTAGTGCATTCTGTTTACCCTCACCTTCCACCTTCTTTTATTCCCTCCTACTTCTTTTCTTCCACTTCCCCTACAGGTCACTTTCCCATCAAGCTCTAAACAGGACATTTATACCACTCAAACTAAGGCTCAGACATCATGGAAAAGAACTAAAAGAATGTAAGAGGATAAGGAGAAAATGTACAAAATACTGTCTTTGGGGCATGATACAACCATTGCAAACATGGTTATACCGCAGCTGTACTTGTCTGCACTGGGCATACATAAGAATGGACTTGTCATGGATTGAGGTGGTGCTCATGGGGCCCTAACCTTCCTTGATGAACTTTTGGCAATTGATTGATCCTGGGGGAGGGGCAGTCATTGCCTTCACATGATTTGTTTTTAAAGAACAGAAGTTTAAATGGTAAAAATATTACTTCTGGGGAAAGTGCATCTACTTTGGAAGAAGGTATTTTGCCTCCCTTTCTCTTACACATACATTTTTTTTGTCATAATAATGTACTCACTCATAGGGGGATACTAGATGTGGAACAAGGATGACTGGACGGCCACTCACAACAGCAGGGAGGCTACCTGGAAAACAGGACCCCAAGAAAGACACAGGGATCGCCCAATGATGGAGAAATGGATGAGATCTACATGAACAGCCTGGACGTGAGTGGGGGTAATGAAGGGCGAGGGTCGAGGGAAAGAGAGGTTGGGGGAGCGGGAGATCCCAGCTGGATCAAGAACAGAGAGGGAGAACAAGGAATAGGAGACCATGGTAAATGAAGACCACATGAGAATAGGAAGAAGCAAAGTGCTAGAGAGGCCCACAGAAATCCACAAAGATGCCCCCACAATAGACTGCTGGCAATGGTCGAGAGACAGCCCGAACTGACATACTCTGGTGATAGGATGGCCAAACACCCTAATTGTCATGCTAGAAACCCCATCCAGTGACTGAGGGAACTGGATGCAGACAGAGATCCATGGCCAGGCCCCAGGTGGAGCTCGGGGAGTCCAATTGGCGAGAAAGAGGAGGGTTTGCATGAGCGAGAATTGTTGAGACCAAGGTTGGATAAATCACAGGGACAAATAGCCAAATGAATGGAAACACATGAACTATGAACAATTGGCTGAGGGGCCCCCAACTGGATCAGGTTCTCTGAATAGGTGAGACAGTTGATTGGCTTGATCTGTTTGGGAGGCATCCAGGCAGTTGGACTGGGTCCTGTGCTCAGTGCATGAGTTGGCTGTTTGAAACCTGGGGCTTATGCAGGGATGCTTGGCTCAGCCTGGGAGGAGGGGACTGGACCTGCTTAGACTGAGTCTACCAGGTTGATCTCAATCCTTGGGGGAGTCTTTGCCCTGGAGGAGATGGGAATGGGGGGTGGGCTGGGGTGAAGGGGAGGGTTGCAGGAGGGGGGAGAACAAGGGAATCTGCGGTTGATATGTAGAATTAAATTATATTGTAAAAATAAAAAAAGAAAAAAATAATTATTTTCCTAACATACAGGGTACTTTTTCTTATAGGGTACATGACGACTTCTTCTTCTTTTTTCTTGCCTAGCACAAAAGACACAGCACTAAAAGAAATTCCCTTTGATTAAATTCTCACTAGTTTTCAAGATCTGCAGATAATTACTCAATGAATAGCAGGTCAGCTAAGGAGACTAAAGGAGTGTGTGTGGACAATATGTGTGGTATTTTAATTAATTTTTATATGAGTGTCTACCCGTTGCTTTCTTTTGTAATTGTTGGATGGCTTAGCAGATTTATCAGCATAACTAATTACAGCTGGCTCTGAAGTGGGTAAGGTCATTTGGAAAATGGCATCTTGAAGGGTTACATTTATGCTGGGATGCTATTCACTTCGAGACTCAACTGTTAAAACTGTGTACTCTCAAATGAGGGACACAATCTTTATTTTTGTCCTATGTTCAAGTTTAAAAAGTATGTGGATGGGATAGAGCACATTTTCATAGAATAGATACTAATACTGTTGATTCAGGCAAAACTACTTTTAAGTTTCTCAAGATTTGATCTTAGTCTTCCCCCTGCTAACCTTCTATTGTGCTTCTTCTTAACACACTTCTTTCCATCCCATCCTTTCTCTTTCATTCTCACTTTCTCTAAAATGATCCTGTTTGTTCCTATAGAACTTTTCCTTTACTCAAGATCCATGTTTCTGAGGCTTGATTTTATGTTCGCTATGGGCTGTTGGAATATGTCTAGAAGAACTAACTTAGCAAATGATATAGTATATAGTGTAAGAGGCTCAATTGGAGGCTAGTGACTCCAAGAATCCAAGGCAATTGAGAGTTTTGCATGCATCTAGATAAGCAGCATCCATGTCTGTCTTTCAGAGGTAGCCACGTCTCTGGTGCCAGTGGCCTTGTTCAGTTATTGATTTGTGGGTATCTTTCTCATGTTGTTGAGGGCAGTGCTGTAATTAATCCCTGCAGTCACTACATTTCTACCACTCCAATTTGAAGCAGGCTTCTTTTCCATGTTGCATTAAAGGTGATTCACTTCACATACTAGGTGTTTCGCCTGATGTGGTTTTTTTCCAGAGATGGTACAGACCCTTCTTAGTTATTAGGCAGAAAAGAAATCCTGGCCCTGCCCAACGTCTTTCTCAGCTCTTTAATGAACTTGAGAGATTAGCTGTACCATGGACTTTGCATTCATTATGGGTCATGACTTTCACCCGTTTGCTCAACAGGGAAACAGCTAAGAGGCACCACTGTCTGTCTACCGAGAACTATCATGTATATAATCCCATCTCCTGCCTCTCAATTCTTCTCTGTAGAGAAAAATTCCAATACAGTTCTTCAGGAACTCAAGGCATGTAGTTATTTCCTCTTTCATTCTACAGTCTGACATTTTAGAAAGGGAAAAATCATGTTTTATCTTTTGAGTAGTCCTATTATGTTCTCCCAGGAAATGTACGCAGGTTATCTGAGAACATTTATGTCCGTTTCCTCAGTCTCTGAACAGCTGGAGTACAACGAATTACGTGGATAGACACTTAATTCATCAACTTATTGAAAGTGCCTATACTTTTACAACAACCTAGAAATACTTGTGCCAGTTTCATCACATGAATCAATTGTTTTTTTGTTATTTTCTGATTTGAAAAAAAACTTACTATGAAATCTGAAGCTGAAAGGTCAGGCTGAAGAGATGTGTTCTTCTGAATTGGTGATTTGCAAATTGCTGGGCCAGTGTTTTTCCTGATGAGGACACAAGTTGTAGAGTCTTAATCATGTCTGGCTCCTAAAACTTACAGAGTGGTGACCTTTAATACCGAGGATGTTACTCAAATGTTGTAATTGCTTTGCACAAAGGTCACTTCAAAAGCAGGGCTAATTATGAGCCTTAAGTCTAGAAACTCTTGGAATTCAAAATATAATTTTGACACATTTTAGTCTCCATTCTTTATTATTCTGTGTTATTTCTTTAATCTCTTGAAAATACGATGGTGTTTATAATATCCACACTGGTGGGAAGTTATTGTAACATGGGCAAGCAAAAATAGTGAATTGTATAAAACAATAGAATGCTTTCTGTGTTGTGGTGTAGCAGGCATAACCAATCTGTGTTTTTCTTACACAACTCATAATCCTTAAATGTAGACCGATGGGTGCTAAACAAATGGTAAGCTGACAATTTATGTTCTGCCTACCCTAGAGCTCCTTCCTACTTCCCATGTTTAGTCTCTTGTGACTTCATTACCTTTCACATGAGACATTGAATCATCCAGCCTCTTATATCTTCTACTTTCTGTTGACTCTTCTATGCATATGGACCATCTCCAGATATCCCTGACTGTAAAACCGACTCTCATGCCTACTCCCCACACACTCACAAATTTATCTTAAACCTGATTTCTCTTCAAGCAATTGCAACTTTTATTTATCTTTGCTGAAAATCCCCCTGAGATCATGTCATACATAGTCTATGTCTCCTTCATATTTTACTCACTTCTAAGCATTTAAAAATAGTTTTAGTCTTCCTTTATGAATTGATTTCCTGATAACATTATAATAAGTCACAGATGAATGCCTTAACAGCACAGATTTAGTCTTATACAGTTCTTAAGGCTGGCATTCTAAAACCTCTCTCATTGTGCTGATGCCAAGGCATCAGCAGGACAAGGCTGTAGCCTTAGGAAGGCTTTAGGGCACAACCTATTTCTCTGCTTTTTCTAGACTGCTGAACTTCATTCCCTGTCTTATTTGGCTCCCAGCAAACATCTGCCTTCTTTGGCGCATGACTCATTCCCCAACTTCAAAATCCACAATGTGCCATTTTCACAGCTTGCTGCTGAAGTTGTTACATCCTGATGTCTTCCCTGTCTGTTCTCCTTGGCCTCCCTTCCATAAAAACACCTGGATCATATTTGGGGCCTATCCAAATTATCCAAGGTAATATGATCTCACTCAAGAGCCTTAATTTCATCATACCTGAATATTTGGCAGCCTTATCTAGCCTCCCAAGTAATTAGTTCCTCAGTTCCTAACTACAACCCCAAACTGTCTCTTCACTTTTCCTTCCTAGCCTTTGTATTGTACCAGTGGCACTCTTCCTTAAAGCCTCCATAGATGTGGCTTCATTGCTCTTTCTCCTCTTCATCGGCTTCCTCCTGTTACAAGACCATTTAGTGTTCTCCCCTTAATTTTCTTCTTCTTCTTCTTCTTCTTCTTCTTCTTCTTCTTCTTCTTCTT
>CABHPR010144618.1:249-21771 GCA_902168415.1 Peromyscus melanophrys | reverse complement strand
TCTTCTTCTTCTTCTTCTTCTTCTTCTTCTTCTTCTTCTTCTTCTTCCTCTTCCTCTTCTTCCTCTTCTTCCTCTTCTTCTTTGCCTTTGGAACCTCCTTACTTGATCTTACCCACAAAATGTCTTCTCTGCTTCTGTCTCCTGCTCAGGCACTCTTTAAAGGTCTAGCTCTTTCCCCAGCTGTTTGCAGAACTTTTACAAGCATAGTCCTGAGCCTTAGCAGGGAGGCTGAACTCATACCCAACCCTCTAAACCTTCCCTTTGCCCTTAATCAAAACTGTAGTTAATGGTTACAACCTTTAAAAGAATAATAGAACCTCTTTCTTTGTTTGGACCACTACCTTATATGGGGCCCAAATTGCCTCTGGTGTGAACTTTACCAGTAATTTCCTAACAGATTTCGTACCTGTAATTCTAAGCTATTGTTTCCTTCTCCAATCAGCTCTGGAAAACCTAGCTATGCATAAATTTTGCAATCAAGATCTTCAGTAACCTCGCCCATCATTCTTGTCAACTTGTGCTCATTAATATCATGATATGTGGCCTTCATGGTTCATCCCAACTCGATCTCACCTGCAATTTACAAGCTTCACCCCATCTCTGTACTCACTGCAGCTCCTGCTACCATCTACCCAGCCTGAAAAGTCTGCATTTCTGTACCACCGCTGATTTCACTAGATCTGATTTCTCATGCATCATATTGCAAATCTCACAATGAGGTTCTCCAGGAAAAACAGAACATGTAAAGGCATGGTCATTCATTTTAATTCTTAAAAGTTCCTTCAGTTTTTCTTTTTGCTCTGTTGTGGCAGAGTGCTAGTATTTTTCTGATAGAGTTGAAAGGGAATGGACCTGTCAGAATTGGAGGGTCTTACCAAATTTTTTGGTCAGTGAAAGAGAAATTCTACTTGGCCAAAGGCCTACTTTAAATCGTTGTTTCTCATATTTATCCTTTTTTATTTTATGTGTTTATTACACTGATGTTTATTGAAGACCTGCTGCATGATGCAGGCATTGGAAGTTAAAAAAATAAGCAAAATCAATGTGGTCCTTGCCCTTCAGGACCTTATACATTAACAAGGATTCACTATTGATCAACCTGTGTCAAGATCTGAGAATAAAAGATGCCCAGCTTTACTGGAGTGTATTGGGGTGCTCATATAATTTTGGGTTCAAAACTCTCTGGAGCTGGAGAGATGGCTCAGTGGTTAAGAGTACTTGCTACTCTTGTAGAAGACCAGAGTTTGGTTCCCAGTACCCATAATAGATGGCTCATAATGGCTTGTAACTCCAATTTCAGGGATCCAATGCCTTATTCAGATACTGTCACTCACATGTGTGCATGCACATGCATAAAACACCTAAAAACAATTCTTCTCTGAAAAAATAGTGAATAGTGAAAGGCAAAGGGACGTTCTCAAATACCCACATGTTACACAGAGATTAACTTGATGGGGGAATATCTCATTTTAAATGTGTGTTTAGCTACACATTGGGAGTGTGCAGGCTGTTCAGTCTATATCCTATAAGTATTTTTTTAAGATGTGAAAGTATGTTAAGGTCTACAGAGGCACTAAGAGACAGCATAATGGAGAGATACACTGAGTGGTAAATATCTTTATAATGATTACTGGAATCCCCAAAATAGCTTGGTAAGAAGAGTGGATATGTTTTACTTTTCTATAGTATTTCCAAATTGCTCCACAGGAACAATTCAGACTTCCTCAGAAGCACCTGGCCTGCTCATTTTTTTTTTTTTTTGCTCAACAACTGTAAAACAGTTGTTCTTGAATTTAATTTTTATTTTCCCCTTAACCTCAGCATTCAGAAACCCGAGTGATAACTGTGTTCCTCATTTATCATTATTATCAGTCTGCATACAGTGTCTCATTTCATTTTATTTCCCATTTCCCTCTAGACATAGATATATTCCAATCAGTATACCCAGAGATGACTTTGCCATAAACCCTATCCTGCTCTCCTTCCTCATTTCTCGTCTCACCTGTCTGTAGATATGAATGAGCTTGGTAGACTTTAGGTTAACTGAAGTGAAGTAAGTCTGGTACAGAAAGATACGATATATTGTCCATTATATCTGGAGTCTCAAAACGTTGATTTCATGGGAGTAGAGGGTAAAATGATGGTCCAGAGACTGGAAAACACGAGGAAGGAATGAATAATGGATAGTGACTGTGCACAGAGGCACACTTTCCATTAGATAACTGTAGTTGGTAATGTTTACTGAATATTTAAAAAGAACCAGCAGAGAGGATTTTGAGTATCCTGGACCAAAAGAAGTGGAGAGTGTTTGTGATGAAGGATAAACTACTGTGCTGTTTTCTTTATATATGGGATACATGTGATAGAATATCACGATTAACTTCATAAATATGTGTAATTGTTGTGTATCAATTTTTAAAAGTTGAAAAACCTCTCAGCTACAAGGGCAAATGATGCTACATTCCTAAGTTTCTGACTGTCACCCTTCTTTCCACACCTACTGCCCGTATTTGGTTCTGGTAGCTATGGTCTGCTTCCTGGTCTATTGTCACGAACCTCCATAAGTGGTCTCTCTTAGTTGATTGTTATTTGGCCATGTGGGGCCCCAAAATTTCTTTTCTAGAATACACTCAGATACTACCATTCCTTTATTTTTAAAATAGATTTTTCTTTTAAAGATGGAGCTCAATTTTCTGATGAGAGTCCTTAAAATGTGCAAATCGTTCTTCTTATTCTGCATTGCTGTCAAAGTTCTTCCTGCTTATTTCTGGCAATGCTAAACCCTCTTCATAGACATGCCATTGCCCTTAAACTTACTCTCCCACATAAAGGGGAGGTTGCAGGCAGAGTGGATGAGTTAGGAGCCTGACAGGACAGTGCAAGGCAGTATTTACCACCACTGGGTACCAAGTAGCAGGAAACTTATCCCAAACATTAGAATAGATTGTATTTGCATATGTCAATGAATGAGCTAATGATCTGAACTTTTCTTTTAAAAGTTGCATCAGTTTAGAAGCTAATTAATACTTATCCAGCATATGTAAAAATTACAGATCAGATGGGAATTTATCACTTGGATTTAAATTGCTTTATATCAGGCCATATGTTCTCTAATCCATACACATAACAGCCCCAAAGCATTAAAGCAGTTAGTGTTGATTCTTAGCATTATAAAACAGACAGGTAATTCCAATAAAGCTTCAAATTTAATTAAAATAATTTAAGACATACTTTTTTTTTTTGGAGCTGAGGACTGAACCCAGGGCCTTATGCTTGCTAGGCAAGAGCTCTACCACTGAGCTAAATCCCCAACCCTAGGACATACTCTTAATTTGGCAAACATCTAATAAAATTTTTGATACAGTAAGATTTTACCAGCAGTTAGAAAAATAATGACAAAAAGGGGACAGTAAAGAACATGGTTATTTTATGATCTCATTAGCTGTACTACTGTTTCCAACCCCAGTGTTACCTGTCAGCTACATCCCGAACCACCTGATATTTATAACTCAAACTCAAAAATTATGCAAAATAACCAAGGTGGATTTTATAAACACAAGTATCTCAAATAATGATAGCATTTTAGAATTCATTTTTAATATTGAAACTCATCAATTCCATATATATATGCATATTTATATAACATTATTATTTCTAACATAAATATTAGTAAGACCATCAGAATTGAATGAGGAATTTGTGCTTTATTTATTTACTATGAACTATGCCCAGAAATATGCTTGTGCCACAGTGAAAAAGACCAGGTCAGTTCCAAGGTGTACTTTATATGTAGTGAACTTTGCAGTGTATTTGACATATGTTGAGAGAGATGTGGTGACTGGGCAAGGTCAGAGGGGCTTGGAGACATCCATTTATCCACCTGCATCAATGCCATTCCTCCAGTCTTCTTCCTGGGAAGTGATACTGGTTTCTCAGAGGTGCACTGTAACTGCAAATGTTATTAGCAGCCTTGGGCTCTGAGATTAGACTTTTACTCTCTCTGTATCATAGTATATATCTTGATACTATGTATACATAGTAGATCTGTAGATATAATCTATATTGCCTCTCATCAGTATACTTCCTTTTGAAAGTCTGTTTGACTTATCTCTTGGTAGCTGGCATCTAATCTTCCTTTCAGTCTTGGTCTTCAGTTCATGTTTCAAAATGGGTGGTTGAGCATTATGATGCCACTTAGAAACATCTAGATTGACTCATGTTCTTTCTTAAATGATTAAATCATAAAATGTAGTATAATATGCCACTTCTTGTAGAGTAACAAGTCAAGATTTGCTTTCATCTTTTCAAATTATTAACTATATTATAGCTAATCATGTATTTATTTAAAACTTGAAAGTACACTTTAAAATTAAAATCCTTTATAATAAAGCAAAATGATTATTTTAAGTTTCTGTAGTTTGGGCCAAAATACGTAGATAAGAAATGCTCATAATTCAAAAGTTTGGAACAGATGGCTCAAGGGAAGACAATAAATGCTACCCTGGGGAAAGAAAGAACGTGGTTCCTTCATTAGGAATGTCTAATGAAGTAACTAGGGGAAGAATCTGTATGGCAGATAGGGAGGTTAAGCTGTAAAATCCTTCTAAAGACTAGTCTTTCTTTATATTTGGGGACATGTTTCCAAATCCCTAATGGATAAAAAATATAAAATTCTGTGTGTACTATGTTTTTACATATGTATGTATATCTGATAAACATGAACTTCTAAAGTACACATCATGTAAACTTCACAGCAATGACAAAACAGAGCAATAGCAATATACTGTAATCGAAGCTACCGGCCTGTGGTCTGGCTCCCACTGTCAGCATGTCTTATTGTTCTCACCCTAATTCTGATGGCATTGTATAGTGTCTACACAGGCAGTGTGACCTTGCTAGGATATTACCTACATAAGCGCTGTAATACCCAACTGCCAAGACCACTACTGAGTGACTAGTGATGTGTTAGATAGAACCGTATGAGGTTGTAGTAAGCTACCCAGAAGGGTATGCGATTTAAAACTTATAAATTGCTTTCTACAACTTTCCATGTGATATGTTCAGACCCCAGGTGACTAGAACTATGGAATAGAAAGACCATGGCTAGGGAACTACTGTGTAGTTTTTATAACATAGCATTGCTGACTGCAAAGTTATCAGAGAGTCCTTACCCTGTTGCAAAGACAGAAAAATGCTGTTTCTTCACATTGACTGTCTTCTCTGATGATTTCAATGTTAGAAAATTCAATAGAAATAACCATCATTAGTGTGAGAATCTTGATGTCTAGAATAATAAATTGATTGCATAGAGGCTAAATCTCTATCCAAACTATGTATTTATCTACTTAAGTTGACCACAAAGAATAGAAATAACAAAAATAGATAACCCTTCCTCTGAGAGAACTTGATAAGTATATAATAATTAATGTAAATTATATATAAAATATTAATATTTATTAATATGTAACATTTTTGGTACCTTGCTTCACCTTAAACTGGAGAATGTATTTAAAATTCTTTTAGAGAGATTCTCTGCTTCTTCTAGGAAGTAAGACCTCACTTGTGGAAAACACTGGCTAATCTTCAGTTCCAGGAAGTAAACACCTGCCGGCAAGAACAGTGGTGTGAAATGTATCACAGCTCATGAACAAAAAGCAGATTCTTGAGCTCAAGGCAGGGGTGGGTTCTGGGGTTGAGAGAGGAGAGCAGCTAGGAGATTTAATCACAAAATGTACCTGTCAGAACCAGACTGACAGGTAAAAAGGCCTTGAAAATCCATTAGCAACTCAAAATTAACAGTCCTTCTAGTCTGCAGAAGGGTGCAAATAAGAGGATGGAGGAGGGAAGGGAAGGAAAGGGAGGAAAAGGGAACTGATTCCAGTTTTTCTCAATAGGTTATGCAGTATATTGCAAAGTCCGGAGTCAACCGTGGCTTATAAATTGGGTTGGCGAGGAGAAGAAAGAAAGAATATAGAATGTCCAATCTGTTGTGGATAGTTGTTTAACTATAGAAAGATATGTTGCATTTGTTTAACTATGTAAAGATGTGTTGCATTTGTTTATGCTGCAGAATGTTTGTTTAACTATGTAAAGGTGTGTTGCAGTTTTTAATTAGGTGTAGATGTGTTACTGTTTTACCTTGCCTGCCTAAGGCACCTGATTGTTCTAAAAAAAGCTGAATGGCCAATAGTGGGGAGGTATAGGTAGGACTTCCAGGCAGGGAGATCAGGTAGGAGGAGAAATTTAGGCTTGAGGGAAGGAAGAAGGAAAGAAAAAGAGATGCCAGGGAGATAGCAGGAAGATAGCAGGGTCCAGCCAGGCAGACGTGGAGGAAGCAGGAAAGTAGGACATATAGAATGTAAAAAGCCCTGAGGCAAAATGTGTATATACATATATACAGGTTAAATTAATTTAAAAGAGATAGTGGGACAAGCCTAAGCTAAGACCAAGTATTCTATAATTAGTAATAAGTTTCCATGTCTTTTTGGGGAGCTGGTTGGCAGCCCAAAGAAAATTCCAACTACACCAATCTCTCTTCAAATCAATTGAAGTGAGACCCATTTTGGTGAAAGAAATATATTATGTCAATCATTCTTTTTTCTTAACTTATTTTTAGTTAGCACACAAATTAACGGGTTTCATCATGACTTCTCATACATGTATCATTGTACTTTGTTCATATTTACATTTCCATATTACAATCATTTTTATGTGTGTTTATTTTTTCTTTTCTACTTATAAAGAATGTCTGGAAGTGTTCCTATCTAGTTTCACAGTCTGTTGCCACTTTGGAGTCACTTAGAGCATTTCGTACATCAGTACTAATTGGGCTGTGATCAATACAGCAGATTGATTGTACTTGGTTTTGACTGCCAACAGTCAAAATGAAGTACAATTGAAAACCATGAATTTCATCATAGAAAATATGTCTACAAAATTATGAAAAGCAAGAAAGAAATTATTATAAAAGCAAGAAAGGGGGATTTCCAGGAGTCTGAAATGAGATAGGATTCTCCAGCTATGAAAGGGAGTTGGATCTTTGTGACTCATTTCACATGCTGAGATAGAATGCTTAGAGGGGGTCTTTGCTCAATACCTGTGTACCATGGTTGGAACTGAGCTTTTCAGGAGAAGGCCAACAGTACAAAGAGTGACACCGAAACAGTAAGACCTCTACTCACACATGTGAGTGCCACGTTCATTCATGCCCACCCTGGAGGCTCCAGCTTGCTTTGCTCTGCCATTGAGGACCAGCTCCATGAAAACTACTACCAAAGTTCACTTCCCCTACGGTCTCTGTGATTTGCTATTTATTTAACTTATACCCTTCTGACCATAAATTTTATTTTTAAATTGTGCCTCTTACCCTTTAACAATCTTTTGTTTTAAATAACCTGTAGTATTTATAACTTTAAATACTATTTCTGCACTGTTTTTTTCTCACACTCTGCAGTTATATGCATATGGAACCTTTTATCATGCTGCTCATGTCATTTAAATGGTTTCCCTTTATTTTTCCATTTCTTTGTACTCTTTGTTTGTGCATGTATAGCTGTGCCTGACCTTTCTTCCAGCTTTATACTTTTTCTTCTGCATATCTGCTGAAAATCATATACATTGAGTTCTTAACTTCAGTTTATGTTTATTTGTTCCAAGTTTGCAACTCTTGTTTGATACTTTTCCCAGTTATCTTGACAAATTCTCTGTCTTCTGATCTTCTGTCTATACAGATCTGTAAAAGTCCATCTCTAAGAGTTCAAAGAGTATATTACTGTGAGTTTGCTTTTACTGTTTTTTTTTTTTTTTTGTATCTTGCATCCTAGTGTGCCTGGTGTTTTGTTGGGTTCATTGTGTGGTAGAGTCTGCAGATAATGTCACTGTCCATCAGTGAAGATTCTTTGTATCACCTGGATCAGGCAAAGTGGCTGATCATCTCAATCCATTCTATGTTGAATAAAAGAAGAAATTCAACTCTTTCACCCCCCTCCCCCCAAGTGCACATATATCTCAAAATGCAGCCAAAGTCAAATGCCTCTGCTCTGGATTATTAGATCTGGATTTTCCATGGTGGGGCTAGGTTTCCTGAGTCACTTGAAATAAAACAGAATCATGGAGTCACATAGTCATATGATATGAAGTTGAGGAGATAATGTCAAAGAAATGTGTACTTGCCAGAGGGTACCCCTACTACTCTGCAGGAGAAACTTTTATCTGCCTGATCCCTCCATCTACTTTCAACTGGTTCCAAGCTTTAAGAGGTATGGAATAAAGTATCATTTTGTGTACCTTCCTTATAAACTCAAAGTTTGATGCTGCAGCTAATATCCTTGCTAAGAACCACACTTAAGAGAGGGTTGGCTTTTTGATGACAGAGCATATAGGATTTTTACACTGGTGGATTTTCCACTGCTTGCAAACACTTGATTACTCATATAGACTCCAGTAAACTCTTGCTTTGGCCATGCTCAGCAAATGCAGGCCATTGGATATTTCAGTAAGCATGCAAAGCTGAAGCAAAGTTTCCACTGAAAGGCCAGAGGATCTTCCTGGACACACTTGTTTGGAGTATCAGAATATGAAGAAAGATTGCCACTTTGACTCACGTTTTTCAGTTAGGTCTACAGAGCGTGCTATGGAATAGAAAACCGTTACTTTCAGGTAGTGCTAAGTCAGCTTCCCACCTTGTGATGCAGCTTTCCTCCCGGGACTGCTCTCGGGCTACTTGGACCCCTTGATCTAGAGAAGAACTGAAAGTGCCCAGGGAACAGGAGGGAAGTATCTCACCTGCCTGGCTCTCCTCCCTAGACACCAATTCTACACCAAGATAGAATTCTTAATTGTAAACTTGCTGAGGAGTGAGGAGGCGGCAGGACTTTTTATCTGAAAAAGCATACCTTAGGGTTTTGATTTCTTCCTCATCCTGCTCTCCTGGACCTCTCATGAATCATTGGTTCTCATATCCTACATGGGTATTTTTCTTTCTTCTAAGGAAGCCTACCTTAAAAACAATATGTTAGAATGATTTCTTGGCAGTTGTGAAGGGAGAAGTTCAGAGAAACAACAGTCATGGATTGAACAAGAGTGCTTAGTACCACATGCCATAGAGATGGGGAGAGACTAAGCAGAAGGTGAAGTGGAATCTACCTGAAAGAGCTTTTGACAAATCAAGAAGAAAATAAAGTATTGGTGGTAGGCTTCCTTACTGAAGAAAAATATTTAGTGAAAAAGCAATGGTGTCCTCAGGCTGGAACAATCATACCCCAGGGAAGGTGTGGTCTTCAACATCATGTTCTAGATAATGGATACTCATTAGGCTTCCAGAAGATGTTCAGAAACCAATAGAGTTCAAGTTCAGGATTCTTCTGAGTGCACTTCTCCAGCTGAAGCAAATGTGGAACCAAAGGATGTTTTGTATTCCCAAGTATTACCATAACAAGAAGCTCTATAAGCAGCCAGAGTAGCACAAAACTGAAAATATCATTTTCAAGGACAGAATGGAGGTTGCACTTTACAGAGTTTATCCCACATATGGCCTCCAGGTGCCAGAATCAGAGGAGAAGCTTGCAATAAGAATTAAAGATGGAGGATGGAAACATATATCACCAATAGGATTTAGTTGGTTTGCTATTATTGCAAATTTACATAATGTCAGTGATGTCTCACCAAAATGACCTGACTGGGGTTGGAGGAGGGAGATGACGTGCATAGGTGTGTGTTCCTGTCCTGTAAAGATAGGCAGTACCATAAGCTCTGGTTAGCACTTTTTTAGTGAGTTTGTTTATAATTCATGGAATCTAAAAAAACCTGCTATTTCTGCTCTTCAGTCTTTGGTCACCTGTACCAGTGCACTTGGGCAGAACATCATGGCAGCTGGAGCAGGTACCCAAGAAGTTTCTTCATGGAGAACAGGAAACAGAGAGGAACACAGGATGGGGCCAGGGCAAGATATTGTTTTGAAGACATGGCTCCAGTGACCTCCATCTTCCAACTATACCCTACATCTTGTTCTTTGCTACCTCCTGGTAATGCCATTATGTTATGAATCCATTAAGGGATTTGTCCATTGATTAGGTCAGAGCCCTCATAATTGAATATTCCCCCAAGAAATGTCCAGGGGTGTGCTAGTCTAACTTCCCAGGTATTTCTCAATTTAAATTAAAGCAATTAAAATTAACCATCACACCTGGCACCCTGACTAGACTGAGATGAGAAAATATTTTCAATATGCTTTGTTGTCCTCTGGTTTGGGGTTTTGAAATATCAAAGGTTGGATGCTGGAAGCATGCTTCCTCCTGGGTTAGTTTTTCTAAGAGTTCAGAGGCTGCTTGTATTTTTGTAATTTATATATAGAAAAATAATCTTGAGTGTCTACTAACTTTTTTTTTCCCCACAAGTACATTTCATGAAAAACCAATTTTAATTTTGAGGTCTTAAAAGAACCTCAGACAGTTGCTAACAAGCCAGGCAATAGCAGAAAGACAAACCAGCTTCACAGTAAGAGACGAGATGGTGAAGAGGAAAAGGTTCTGAGACAAAGACTAAGACTGTGGCCTGAGAACTTTGGCTTTTAGTTTCTTTGAACTTTTTCTGACGAGGACAATAAATTTTTTATTTTGTTCTATAATGACCAGACATTTAAGTTGGACCATGACTGGGTTTGATTTGGGGTGAATTATTTTAGACGTTAAATTGTGTAGACTTACCAGAGAATTCAATTTTAGAAGATTAAAGCCTCTTCTGGAAATTTACACAGGAAGATGTTTACATTCAATCGATGGTGTTTACAGTGTTTGCACTGGCACTTTCAATGGTGTGTCCTGAAGTTGTCATTCAACATCTTTGCAACATCTCTAATGAACTATGTTGTACGTGTCCAGATATTTAGAATCCTTTGGATAGAGTCAGTGCTATTTTTATCTGATAATAAACCTGATTTTTAAATATCTTTTTCATTGAAAGAGAATGATATCACTTTCATCCTTCTCTCTCCTAACTCTACCCACCTTCCACCCTCACCCCCAGCTATCTTGCTTTTGAACCCCTTCTCATCAGCCCTTAAGTGGATAGCCTCTTTTTTCTTTGATTATTATTGTTAAATACATATGTTTTTATTTATGTGTATGCAATATATACATACTTGCAACCAGCTGAATCTGTTTTTGCATGTATATAGTTTCAGGGTTAACCACTCTACCTTGAACAACCAATAAAGGGAGGTCACTCCTGGGAGAGGCTAATTCTCTTTCTTCCAGTAGTCATTAGTTGCTTGTAGTTCTTTGTCTAGGGGTCAGGCCTCATGGAAATGAACCCCTTCCACATTAATATGACAACTGATATGGCTATTGTTCTGGTCTTGTTTAGCTATTTCTAAGAGAGACACAGACTTCCTGGTATTCTGGCTCTTATAATCTTTCTGCCTCCCATTCTATGATGTTCTCTGAGCCACAGATGTAGGATCTGTGATGTAGATGCTTCTCTTGAGGCTGGGCTCCCCATGAACTGTTGATCTATGCATTATGTCCAGTTATGGTTTTCAGTAAAGAGAAACTTCTCTAGCTCCACTTCTCTGTGAGTATAAAGGTAAAATTTAGAATATAGTAAGGAGTTATGCTGGTCTAGCAAAGTGCAGTAGCAAATTCTTTTCTAAGGTCCATGATTACACTAGCCCCAGGAAGCCAGCTAAGCTTCTAGTACCAGGCATGGTTTTGCTCCTATTGAGTGGGCCTTAAATCCAATTAGATAGTTGTTGGTTGCCACTGTTAGGATTCTGCCACTCTTCCAGCTGCATGACTGCACATGTGCAGTTCAGTAGCTAAGTAAGGGGTCTTATATCATCCGTGCACTGCGTGATTATGTAATGCATGCGGCATGGTCACACAATTAGCACATGCATGGTGTAGCTCTGTAAACCCACCTGCGCATGTGCAGGGGAATCCTTAAAAAGCCAGACATAGACTCCTCCCTCCTCTTCTGATCTTCTCCCCCCCCACTCTCTCCTGTACATGTCTCTGCCCCAGGCCTGGCCATGCTCTCTTCTGTCTCCCCCACTTCCTCCTAATAAAGCTCTGATACTGGGTTTTGTCATGCTTCTGACCTTACCTCACACGGTAACCAGCACCGTGTATTTAAAACCAACAGCCACCAACATGTGAGTGACTCTTACTGCATCTTTATGCATATCTTGCCATGATGGTAATTATAGTTCATAGGTGTTGTAGCTAGGTGGGATAGCTTAACGGCTTCCTTCCCTTGGCAGCTTGCATAGTATTTTCTGGAACCATGAAAGCTAGACTGCGGGAACGAGGCTTTCAGGTCAGATCCATTTCGGATCATCCGAGTCATGTGCCCTTCATATGTGGTGTCTTCAGCAATACGGTATCGACCTTAACACCAGAGAGGCAACCAATGGCTACATCAATTATCTGTTTTGTTTTGGGAATCAGTGTATTGGCAGAACACATGCTGTTCAGGTTTCAGTGTAGAGGATTCACCATAGAAAGCCTCGTGACCTTTGGTCTCAAAGAGGAGGGTTGAGGCTCTTGGTAAGTAGTTTGTGATTAGTAATTCACATTTCTTTTTTGGAAATAGATAATTTGTTGCCAGGGATTCTGTTCTTTCTCCTCTTTTATCCTGGAATATTGAGAGAAAATCATTGGGGTCTGTGTATAAAATCATTCCCTGTAGCTGAGGTTTTCTCCAGTCCTGCCTGGCCCACAGTCAGGGACAAATCTCTCTCACCCGCCAGTCCCGCAGCTGCTCAGACCCAACTGAGTAAACACACAGAGACTTATATTGCTTACAAACTGTATGGCCATGGCGGGCTTCTTGTTATCTAGTTCTTATATATTAAATTAACCCATTTCTATTAATCTATACTTTGCCACGTGGCTCGTGGCTTACTGGTACTTTACATCGGGCTCCTCATCATGGTGGCTGGTGTCTCCTCCTCTCCTGCCTTCCTGTTCCCCCAATTCTCCTCTCTGTTAGTCCTGCCTATACTTCCTGCCTGGCTACTGGCCAATCAGTGTTTTATTTATCAATCAATCATAACAACATATATTCACAACATACAGGAGATCCCACAGCAATTCCCTGTAGTAGCTTTTTCAAGAATTAAATTCACAAACATAGAGTGTGAACAAGGCCTAGTATACATTTTCTGTGTGTCTTCATAACAAAAGTGGTATTTTGATCTGTTTGTTGTTTACTTTTCACTGAGTCAAAACTCACTCAGGAAAAGAGTGGTGATATATGTTCGATACATTCAGCCTCCATTCTTACACTTCGACTTTGCTGAGCCCTGATCTTCAAGTTTGATTTTCTACCTTGATTTGATTATTTTTTTTCTGCAGCATATCATAGAAGTATCTAATCTGCCAATTGTCCTTATTACCATTCTATATGTCAACAATGAAGACACAATCACACTGGTTTTCTGTTTTGAAGCAAAATGACTTGGAAAATATTAACATTAAGTTAGAACAATGGATTAATCCTATGAAAAGGACACAAGAAATTTCAATAGCATGAATTTGCATTCTTTCAGGTATTGGATATATACATAAAATATTGATCTATTCTATTGATTTCTACATTAGTTATCTTTTCTGTAGATCAGATACCTTTCAGAAAGAACTTAAGGGGGGAAGGATTTATTCTGACTCCTGGCTTAGAGAAAACAGTCCCTCATGGACTGTAAGGTATAGCAATTGGATTGAGTCCACTGAGGCGGCTGATAGAACATCACTGTGGTGATATTTTGTTTGTGGTCTAACAAATAAAGCTTGCTTGAAGATCAGAGTGTGGAGCTAAGCCACTAGTTAGCCATAGAGGCCAGGCAGTGGTGGCACATGCCTTTAATCTCAGCACTTGTGAGGCAGAGGCAGATGTATCACTGTGAGTTCAAGGCCACCCTGGGCTACACAAGATTGATGTAATCTAAAAGAGAAACAAAGCCAGACAGTGGTGGCACACACCTTTGATTCCAGCTCTTGGGATCTCATGCCTTTAATCCCAGCACTAGGGAGGTGGAGAGAGGAATATAAGGTGTGAGGAGACAGGAGCTCAGGGCTCTTTTGGCTGAGGATTTTGTAGAGGTAAGAACTAGTAGCTGGCTGCTCCGCTTCTCTGATCTTTTAGCCTTTATCTCAATATCTGGCTCAGGGTTTTTATCAAGACCAATTAGGATTCCTGCTATACATCATGATGTTAGGCAAAAGCACAACAATCCTCAGGTCAGAAGGGGGCTGGGTTACATCCCTCAGAAGTCCACCTCCAGTCACCCACCCCCATTACCCATGCTACTCAAAGGTTCCATAGCCTCCCAAAACAGTGCTGGTAGCGGGGGGCAGGTGTTAATATACAACCTCGTGGTAGACACGTCACACTCAAAGAACAACTTTCTTTCATCATTCATCTGAGAGTTTGGTATCATTCACTTACAGTGTCTCTTATATAAGCCAGTCCTAAGAGTCTATATACATGCTGGGGCCATTGTTTTGTAGTTTATTCTTCATTAACTTTTATATCTTCAAAAATGTTTGCACCTAAATGCTGTAGACAATAAATCTCACGTAAAATATAGATGGATATAATTTTTAGTGTTTATTTTGGAGATTTTTGTCTCCTTTCCACCTAGACAGAGAGTTACTTTTTAAATTTTTCATGTGGAAGAAAAATCACACCATTAGGGTTTCATGTCCAAGAGAGTTTTTGATGTTGCTAAAAGGTACTTCTCATTCTCTCATACACATTACATGCTAGTTAGGGGATACTGCAGTCTAAAGCTTTCCTTAACTATTTATTTTAAGCACCATCATTCTGTATGATTTTACAATAATGTATTTCTATAACCCCTTATCTGCAATATTGAAATTAAAATAAAGATTCAAAGCTGAGATGATATTAATAGGTTTATAAAATCCTCATATTTGTGTGACATACGGTGGGGCAACAATAAAATAAGTTCAAATAAAAGATGTTATCTTAACTCTAAGTGAATTATTTTGCCCTCTTTTTTCTGTTGTGTGACAGAAGCCACAGCTTCTGTCCCCTAGTACAGCAACAATTGATTCTAAGTTCTTGTCTCCACACTTTCCACAGTGTTTCCTAAGACAGGGTGCAGGTAGCTTTCAAAGTGTGATGCTTCATTAGTTAGCTAACCACAGTCGTCTTCTCTGTTCTTGAAAGACTAGCAGATCAGCTACATCCTTTGAGACATCTGCAGGGTTTACCTTTAAGGATGTGAAAAAACATTTCAAAGGCAATACCACACAGGAATTGATATATCTACTTTTCTACCCAAGACAAGGTAAAAGCTTGACATAGCCTTTGTCAGCTGCTTGTTATGTTTCCAATTTATAACAAGAAAATACAGGGGAAGCAGCAAGGATCCGGGCAAGTCATGAACAAAGCGTTTATTTGGGGGAACATCCTTGCTTTTGTTGAGAGTGTGAGCCTCAATACTGGGTATTTGTCTTTTTGAACAGTGTCAGTCTGGGAGTAAGACACGGCTTTGCATCTAATGGTTTCGGATGAGAATCACCCTCTTGATTTTCTTCATGTTAATGGGTTTTGAAATAATCATTGGAAAGTGGATCACAGCTGTAAGTGCCAAGATGCAATTTGGTCAAAGAAGCTGTTCGTCTTTCATCCTGTAATCAGAGCTGACAGTCTCAGAAACAGAAAGATCTTATGTTTGCTGATGAGCACTAATAGAAGCCACCAACAGAGTTCAAAAAGCCATTTAATGCAGGAGGCCATCTGGAGAACTATTTAAGACCAACTTCCCAGGGGAGAGGTTAATGGTGAACCTTGTGTATAAATCTCTACCTCCATTCACGTATTTAAGTTTTCCCTTCTTGAAGTAGTGACACTATCAGATCAGTCTTTTCCATGGAGGTGAATATAACTGAAAACCCAGGCAACAGAAGTGACTACAGAATTCCATATTTGAGCAAACTACAGAGATCATGCTCTTCACAGCTCCTCAGAGCACTGGGAGAGAGAGCACTTTTGTTTCCAGAAGACGTTTTATTTACATAGCATAGGAGCAGACTTGGGAAGACATAGAGATGACATGAGAGAGAGCTGCCAAAACTAGTGTGTGTGTGTGTGTGTGTGTGTGTGTGTGTGTGTATGTGTGTGTGTGTGTTTGTGCGTGTGTGCACATCTGTGTGTGTATGTGTGTGTGCAAGTGTGTGCATGTGTGTGCGTGTGCGTGTGTGTGTGTGTGTGTGCATGTGTGTGTGTATGTGTGTGTGTATGTGTGTGTTCAAAAGTGCTATAAGAAATTTAATCCAGCATTGCCATCAATAGGATGACAAGTATAATGACAAGTATGGCTTAAAGGCAAGAAGTTTAAACTTCGGGATCAAACAGATCTGAGTTCAAATCCAGTCTCTAATGGTCTCTTTGCTGTGTGACCTTTCAGAAAATCAACTCTACTTTCCTTTCTTCATCTATAGAATAGGAATAGATTGACAGCCTTTTTTCTATTATGAGACAAGAATTGAGATAATGTATGTAGAGTTTTTAGCACTATGTTTAGGACACAGCAAGAATGCAGCAGCAGCAATAATGATATTAACAACAATAAAAATACCGAGGGCAGTAAGGATTATGGAAGGGTTGGAGAAAGAATGTGTTTTTAGGGGTAGCAAGCTTCAGGGTACCGTGTGATGCCAAGATAAGGTGCAAAGGAGTGACTCAAATGAAATTGGCTGTTGGGAGTTGAGATTAGATATCTCTGAACATAAATCTTCTTTCTTCATTATCGTCTCTGGCAATGGTATATTTTGAGAAGATAACATGGTATTCTGTTTCTGAGAAACTGAAATGCTGGAAGGGATGGGTTTTGTGTGACACTATTCCTGGGAAGATGTTCCCTCACATAGGAAATTGGAAACAGACCAAAGTATGGGTACCATCAAAGTCCAACTTGATGGACCAATTTATTTTAATTGGGTTACTTACATGAATATGGGTAAGTGGCTACTTACAGGAGCAGAGATGACTCAAAGACGGTGGCATCACTACAAGTCCACCCTCAGCATAGGTGATAGCCCACAAAAGCTGGGAACCTCGTGTACTGCTTAATCTGCAGTTGGAGAGTGTCCTTTGCAGGTAGCTCAGTTGGTCTGGTCCTCTTCTAGGCAACTCAGCTGTTCTTTGCTTCTTCTAGGCAGGTCATCTGGTCTCTGTTCCTTCCAGGAGGTTTGACTGATCTGAACCTCTTCCAGGCAACTCAGCTTGTGTGAGAGTGTCTATCAGCAATCCTTATTGTTTATTTATGTTTAGGACCGGGAGGGGGATAGTGGATTTGGTTAGTTTTAGGGACATCCTGAAACTTTTGAGTAGTTTACTTCCTGAGTATAAATTGGCTTCCCTATAGGATGGGATGTTTGGCCTCCCTTAGAGCATCCTGTGTCTTAATGAGTTTCCCTCTAAACTGGATGGTTTTATCCTGGGGGAAATTGCTATGCAACGATGGGACAAGAAGCAGAGTCACAAGAACTGACATTCATAATTTATGAAGACGAAATGTTTAATGATTACCATTTAACTTTTTTTTTCTCTCTCTCTCTATGCCGCGCGTGTGTGTATGTGTATGTGTATGTGTGTGTGTGTGTGTGTGTGTGTGTGTGTTGCATATGTGCATATGTGCATGGTGTGCATGCCCATACACATGTACTGAGTCTAAAAGAGGATGTTGGGTATCCTGTTCTCCTGCTTTCTGTTATTCCTTTGAGACAGGGTCTCTCACCGAACCTGGAGGTAGGGTGGGATCCAGCAAGCCCCAGAAGTCCTCCTCTTCTCCACTCCCTCATCCCCATGCCTCCTCCAGCTCTGGCGTTACAGCTACATATACAGATATACCTGGCTTTTTACATTGGTGCTGGGATCTGAACCCAGAACCTCATGCTTTTGTAGAAAAAGCTCTTACCTGCTGAGCTGTCTCTCTAATCTCTTATCCTTATGCCTTTAGATAATTCAGTGATAGATGCTTCCGTGATAATTAAAAAAAAAAGAGGACTAAGAAAAGGGAATACGTGACACACTAACAGGAGAAATCAAAACAGATTTGACATTTATATGATGTGTCTTAGCATCGTTTAAAGCAATATATAACAATTTAAGATATAATTAAGAACAGGAGATGGAGGCCAGTGTCAAGTAGTTGACTAAATTATGTAAAGCCCTGGGTTTGGTCCCCAGTACTGAAAATTAATTAATGAATGAATTAAAGAGTAAATAAACAAAATAAATAAATTGTAATACACAGTATTTAAAGAAAAATTTGAACATAGTCATTACTTAGAATTTGTATAGATGTGTAGCACTGCTTAGAGTGTGTATTTTTAACAGACACCATGATAATTCTGATTGGTATGTCCTGCTACACTCTAGAAAACACCGTGCTGGACTCCATTGTTGAGTGTGTGGTGCATGGCTCAGTAGCCTCAGCTTCCCGCAGGAGCTTGTAGAACTGCAGAATGATAGGCAGGGTCCAGGTCTGCTGAAGTGACCCCTGCACTCTGACGAGACCCCAGTGGCTTGTTCACAAGGTGGAATCTAGAAAACTCTGCTGTTACCTCCTACTCAGGGAGGGGCAGTTGTTTCAGGGACACACTCACTGACTGAGAAAATTCACTCCTTGCTGAAAGGTGGTATGTTTGATCAGTGACCCACGTCTGCTGTTTTGAAACTCTCAGACTTTCAGCTTTCTCCTATCAATTCACCTAAGGTGGTTTCCTGTCCCCTTCTCCCACTCCTAAGACCTTTCCAGCTCCTTGGCATCATTTAGCTCATACTTGGCCTCTTTTTGAAACAGTCACTAATAATTTGCTTGGCACCTTTCCTGATTTCTTCAAATATTCCCCACTTCACCTGCAACTCTGGACTCATCTCCCCTCTGTCTTCTCTTGTGTTTTTTGATTTTCTTACTTGGGTTTATCATGTTATTCCTACTTTCAGAACCAAATATGCTGATGAATCATTGAAAAACACTCCGCTAACCATGATGAGTAACCACTGATTATTTTTAATAAGCTATGAGAAAGAAAAATCGGCATTTATGAGTGACTTGTCACTGATGGCCCTGCCATTCCTTCCTGTCCTGAGACTGGGGGCATGCAGAGAAGAAGACAGTCCCTGTGATATCCAGCAGAGGTTTGGGTACCATAAAGTTCTGTTATGTCAAGTAGAAATGTGAACCCTGATCAAAGTACCAAAACATTCTTAGTTATTTTTTTTTATATTTTACCTTCTTTCTAAAGTGTATTGTTTTTATTTATTATTGTTATGGGGGTTCACATGTGCCGTGTGTGTGTGTGTGTGTGTGTGTGTGTGTGTGTGTGTGTGTAGGTAATAGGACAACTTAGATGAGTTGGTCATTCTACCACCCTGGGTTGGTGGGATGGAACTCAGGTCCTTAGGTCCCCCAGGCACTTTTGCCATTCCTTTTCATTCCTGATCTCTTTTTCTTTTTTCGTGTGTGTGTGTGTGTGTGTGTGTGTGTGTGTGTGTGTGTGTGTGTGTTTGTGACTGTACTCAATTTTTTTCCTTACCTGCTAAAGTGGAAAAAGATATATGGAACTTAGGAACATACACCTTACTATTTGAAGTCCTTCCTGCAGGTACTATTATTTGTCATTCAGCATACACAAAAGTTGGCATTGGGTGAACACAGCCCTCCAGACATCCCCACGAGAATTAATTCCGCAGTTTGCACTTTTCAGTTCTGGATAGGGTACAGCTGAGGACTGAGGGGAAGCCCTAAGGATCAGTCATATTTCTGTATTGCGGCAGGCTCACCACATTGCAGGATTAACATAATTCTATATGCTTACTATGTTGGCAACCATTTAAAAAACTTTTCTCAAAGATATTGATAATGCAGGTGTACTTACTTTGACGATTTTTTATAGAACATCCCTTTTGTTTAAAGGATATAATAATTTGTAAAGGAGTTGAGTGAAAATAATTTGGGAAACAGGGAATACAGAAAAAAATGTTTCAGTTTCTTTGGAAAAAAAAGCAATACAGAAAATAAGCAATAGCCACTGAGATTCCGTAAAGTACAGATGTTTGGGTGAGAGAAGCCATACCAAAGCAGATTCCAGGTGTTTTTATTCTTGTCTGTTCTAGTTTGGTTTTCTGTTACTGTGATAAACATGTGACCAGAAGCAATGTAGGAAAGGGAAGCATTTGTTTATCCTACAACTCCAAGGCAACACTCCATCACTGAGGGAATTCAGGGCTGGAACTGGAGGCAGGAACTAAAGCAGAGACCATGGAGGAACACTGCTTACTGGCTTGCTTTCCCTGGCTTACTCAGACCCAGCTCTCCAGAGATGGTACTGCCTACAGTGGGATGGGCCCTCCTACATCATGACTCCAATGTGGGGAAACACATTCCTCTTATCACTTTCAGGGACCTTTATAATTTTATACTTTCTGTTCAGGTAGGCAACCTACTATGGAAGCTGACTTTGTCACCTAGTTCTCGTCCTTGACCCACTGAAGACTAAGATCTCTCTTTCTAGCTTTTAAGAGTATTGTTGACTGATAGCTCTGGGCTGGGGTTCTTTGTGGGGGACTCTGTCTAGTACCCTCCTAAGAGATCCACTTTATCCAAAATTCTGCCTCTTCTCTAGGGTAAGCTGTACCCAATGACTGTTCAATGGGTCGTAGAAAGTTTGGGCTCCTTGCCTACATTTTAGACAATTCTGAAGGGTCATCCCATTTCCAGAGCAACTCATGCACTTAACAGAGGCCTTGGGAGCAACAGCTTTGTAGCTAGTCCTCTCATGACCAACCCTTGCCTTGGGTGCTGAGATTCAGAACATGCCTCACTGAACTTCTTACACACAAATTTCTGCTTCATGGGGAGTCTGGTATACATCATGCCTTGAAGTGTTTGTGAAAGGTAGAAAACAGCCCTGTGCTATATTTCTCTATGGATAGCTTTGTCCACTCATTGAAAGGTTGTTGTAACATGATTATAAACCAAGAGACCATTTCTGTCTGGATTTATTTCTAAGAGTTCCATTCCATTAACACATTTATCTATTCTTGGGCAAATGTTATACTTTTCAGTTACTCTGAAATTATGATGTGTTGATTTTCTGACAGATTTGTTTTGTCAAACAAAATATGTTCTTTAAAAAATTATAGGTAATTGTGCTCACTTTGGTAACACATTTACTAAATCTGAAGTGATACAGAGAAGATCAGCAGTGCCCTTGCATGAGAATGACATGCCAATTTCTGAAGAATTCCATATTTTAAAACAAACAAACAAACAAATAAATAAAATAAGGTATTTCTTAGCTAATTCTTAGCTTTTTCAACTTTATATGTTTTGAAACAAGATTTTCATATTCAACAAAATCAATTCCTAGGATTGGATTAATCTATTTATTATGGTTTTAGGGGAAAGATTACCTTTTAGTATTGGGCATCCTGATCTATACACATGGCTTATATTTGTACATAGTCTAGTGCTGTAGGATGGTCTGT